>JAJONR010002334.1:0-47816 GCA_029582245.1 Solanum etuberosum | reverse complement strand
TAGAGGCTTCATAGATAGACAGTAGAGTTTCAGAAGTCTATTCATTTATTTTGTTAAATGTTTTAAAGACTTAAGTTGCCTATTTTATGGCGAGTTGAATATATTATTTTTATTCAGTTTTTAAGCTTTTGTATGCGTGAGTTAGTCTTCCGCTTGTAGTAAGCCAGGATGAGAGTTTGCTTGGGGACCAGCAATGGTTCTCAAGTGCCGGCCACGTCCAGGGTGTAGGCTCGGGTCGTGACAAAGAGCTATTCTAATGAGACTATCTTGGATTGGTTATCCAAGGATGCCTTTCCATGGACAATAAGGTCAGCTAAAAAATTACTATTCCGTGGGATTTATGCTTAGCACCGAGATGATATTGAGATGGAAGCTCTCGCGTTAGTAGAGGCCGGGTTTCTAGAAACTTATCTCCTTACCCCTTACCTATGTGCCCCCATAGGATGTTTTTCTTAGATAGACATTAGCTAGTGGATCCACTTAAGCTAGAAGTACATGGTTCTACTTTGGCAAGTAGGACAACCATTTTCGGCGTGGGAGACACCGGGGGATCATGTTATAGCTCACATGGTTTGTATGTCGGTTAAGGCTAATTCCATACATTAATAATGAACTAAGGTTACTTCAAGAAGTATCTCACACGAGTTCAAAGATTGAAAGATGATGTTAGATTGCATAGACCGTAGTTTTATGACTTATGTTTTCTAACTCTCTCATATCATTTTTTAGCTAGGTCAAGTGCATGTCATGAACTGAAGTGTCCCGTTTTAGCATCTTTTAAATGTTTTATGCATGGCTATCATACTTGGTACATTGTTTTATACTAACGCATACTCTTGCCTACATTTCCCCCAAATGTAGGGTCAGACAGTCAGGTTTCCAGATTTCGTGGCTAGTGATTGGTATTGAGATTTCTGAGGTTTGGTGAGTCCTCATGCTTCGAGGAAGGACTTTAATTGTTTAGTTCCTTTTCATGTATTTCTTTTTTGAACATGATGTATGGGATACGTCCAATTTCATTCTATTGTACTAGATGGCTATATTGAGACAAGTGTTTTAGACTTCCGTTTTTTGTTTATAAAAACTATTGAACTTGGACTATTGTTTTACTCTTATTGTTCTATTTCTTATGTTATGAAAGCTAATTGGCTTGTATGGGATCCTTCGGTGTTCTATATGCCATGTTACCTCTAAGGGGTACCCCTGGGTCGTGACAAACTTAGTATCAGAGCACAAGGTTTAGAATGGTTCTAGGATGTCTCTTAAGCCACGTCTAGTAGTCTTGTTCATAAGTGTGAAGCGCGCCATATTTATGAATGAGAGGCTACAAGATGATTAGGAAACTCCACTTGTTTCATTACTCATAAGTCGTGCGATAGAGTTTAACTCTATAAGGTCTCTCTCCTAAACCTTATTCAATGCTCGATAGGATATGTCTACTCGAAGAGCTTATGCTAGAAGGAATGTGAGGGAGAATGAGGAAAAAAAAGCTCCTCCCCAAGCTCCTCAAGTTTCGGTCGATCCTTTCGCCGAACAAGTGTCCAATGCGGAGTTTAGGGTTGGTTTTAAAGTGTTGGCTCAAGCGGTGACAGCCCAAGACAATAGGGAGGTTGCGGTTCCGGTGAACCCAAATGTGGGTATGGTGGCTTCAAGAGTGAGGGACTTCACTAGGATGAATCCTCCAGAGTTTCATGGTTCTAAAGTTGAGAAAGATCCTCAAGAGTTCATTGATGAGGTCTACAAGGTTTTAATGATCATGGGAGTGAAACCGGTGGAAAAGGGGAGTTGGCCGTTTATCAAATAAAAGGTGTGGCTCAAATATGGTATAACCAATGGAAGGAAGGGAGACCGGAAGATGTGGGTCCTCTTGATTGGGAGAAGTTTAAAGCCACTTTTCTTGATAGGTTCTTTCCCCTTGAGATGAGGGAAGTCAAGGTGCTTGAGATCATTAATCTTCGTCAAAGGATTATGAGTGTGAGGGAATATGCTCTAAAGCTCACAGAATTGTCTAAATATACTCCAACAATGGTTGCCGATTCAAGGGAAAAGATGAGCAAGTTCATTTCGGGTGTGTCGGAAATGGTGCTTAAAGGGTGTCATACCGCCATGCTCATTAATGATATGGACATCTCTCGTCTCATGGTTCATGCACAATAAATTGAGGAGGAAAAACTTACGGAAAATTCTAGGGAGACAAAAAGGGTAAGACCGGTGATGGAAATTTCTCTCATGCAATGTCCGATGGACATGGTCATCCTAGATTTCGACAAAGGTTTTCCGGTCAATATTCCTCCAATGCTTCTTCTAAGTTCAACAAAGATATGGTGTCTACCCCTAAGCCTGAAGGAGGTAATGGTAGTGTATCTTCATTACCTAGGTCTACTTGTACTAAGTGTGGAAGGAAGCACGAGGGTAAGTGCCTAGCCGACACGAATGGCTGTTTCGGTTGTGGTAAAAGTGGTCACAAAATTAGGGATCGCTCAATGTTTATGGATAAAGGAAGAGAGGGCAAGCAAGCTACTCCTAGTGGTTCGGGTTCCGAAAAACCAATTTTATGCACTTCAGACTCGTGGTGAGTAAGAGAGTTCTCCTGATGTGGTTACCGATACATTGAAAGTTTTTCAACTTGATGTATATGCTTTACTTGATCCCGGTGCTACCTTGTTTTTTGTGACGCCATATGTGGCTATGAGGTTTGTTGTTCTCCCTGATGTGTTGTTAGATCCTTTTTCTGTCTCTACTCCTTCTTGTGATTCTATTGTGGCTAAGAGGGTCTATAGAAAGTGTCCTGTTTTCTTGTCCCATAGAGTTATTATTATTGACTTGGTAGAGCTTGATATGCTAGATTTTGATGTTATCTTGGGTATGGATTGGTTGCACTCATGTTATGCTTCTATTGATTGTAGAACTCGTGTAGTCAAGTTTCAGTTCCTGAATGAGCCTGTCCTAGAGTGGAATGGGGGAAATTCTATACCTAAGGGTCAGTTTGTCTCTTGTCTTAAAGCTAGAAAGATGATCTCTAAGGGTTTCATTTACCATTTAGTTAGGGTGAGGGATGTATATTCCGGAACCCCTTCCCTCGAGTCGGTCCCCATTGTTAATGAGTTTCCAGAAGTGTTCCCAGATGATCTAGCC
This sequence comes from Solanum etuberosum, assembly GCA_029582245.1. Lineage (NCBI taxonomy): Eukaryota > Viridiplantae > Streptophyta > Magnoliopsida > Solanales > Solanaceae > Solanum > Solanum etuberosum. Next base: position 44,681 of record JAJONR010002334.1, on the reverse strand, counting down.
GGTATTCCTCCCGAGCGGCAAATAGACTTTGGTATTGACCTTCTCCTAGATACGCAACCTATTTCTATTCCTCTTTACCGAATGGCTCCGACAGAACTTAAGGAGTTGAAAGAATAATTTAATTATTTGTTGGATAAGGGTTTCATTAGACCGAGTATCTCTCCTTGGGGTGCTCCAGTTTTGTTTGTTAGAAAGAAAGATGGTTCTCTCCATATGTGTATTGACTATCGTCAGTTGAACAAGGTGACCATTAAGAATAAGTATCCTCTCCCAAGGATAGATGATTTATTTGACCAACTTCTAGGGGCAAGTTATTTCTCTTAGATTGATCTTCGATCAGGTTATCACCAATTGAGGGTGAGAGAAGATGATATTCCGAAGACATCCTTTTGAACTCGGTATGGTCATTATGAGTTTTTGGTAATGTCATTTGGATTGACTAATGCTCCGGCGGCTTTTATGGATTTGATGAAAATGGTGTTTAGACAATACCTTGACATGTTTGTTAATGTGTTCATTGATGATATTTTGATCTACTCAAGGTGTGAGAATGAGCATATTGATCATTTGAGGGTCGTGTTGCAAGTTCTTTAGGACCAACAACTTTTTGCAAGGTTTAGCAATTGTGAATTTTGGTTAAGGTCCGTAGCTTTTCTTGGCCATATTGTTTCAAATAAGGGTATTGAGGTAGATCCTAGGAAGACGGATGCGGTCAAGAGTTGGCCTAGACCTCTAACTCCTTCGGATATTTGAAGTTTCTTAGGTTTTGCCAGTTACTATAGAAGGTTTGTTGAGGAATTTTCTTCAATTGTCTCTCCTTTGACGTCTTTGACTCAAAAGTAGGCTAAGTTCATATGGTCCGAAGGGTGTGAGAATAGTTTCCAAGAGTTGAAAAACAGACTGACTTCCACTCCGGTGTTGACTTTTCCGGAATGGATAGATGGTTTAATGGTTTATCGTGATGCTTCAAGAATTGGGATAGGGTGTGTGCTTATGCAAAATGGGGAAATTATTGCCAATGCCTCAAGGCAACTTAAAGTTCATGAAAGGAATTATCCTACCCATGACCTTGAATTAGCGGCGTCGTTTTTGCCTTAAAGATTTGGAGGCACTATTTATATGGTGTTCATGTAGATGTGTTTACCGACCACAAGATTTTCAATATGTGTTTAATCAAAAAGATGTAAATCTTTGCCAAAGAAGGTGGCTGGAGTTATTGAAAGATTATGACATGAGTGTTCTTTATCACCCCGGTAAAGCTAATGTGGTAGCGGATACTCTTAGTTGGTTGTCTATGGGTAATGTGGCTCATATTGAAGAAGAGAAGAAAGAGTTGGTTCAAGATGTTCATAGATTGTCCCGATTAGGTGTTCAATTAGTGGACTCCACCAAGGATGGTGTTATGGTTCACAATGGGTCTGAATCGTCTTTTGTGGCAGATGTGAAAGCCAAGCAAGGTCTTGATCCAATTTTGGTAAAATTGAAAGAAACGGTGATTAAGAAATCCAATGAAGCTTTCTTCCAAGGGGGGGATAGTGTACTTAGATACCAAGGTCGTTTATGTGTTCCAAATGTGGATGACTTGAGGGAACATATCTTGTCAGAAGCCCATAGTTCGCGGTATTCCATTCACCTGGGAGCATCAGAGACTGGGAAGTTTGTCCAAAGATATTAGCATTCCTACTTGGAAGTGGGTAGATATGAACATGGACTTTATTGTCCGTTTGCCTCGCACCCAGCGACAACATGATTTGATTTGGGTGATAATAGATCGGATGATGAAATCAGCTCATTTCCTTACCGTCAAAGTTTCATATTCGGCGGAGGACTATGCCAAGATCTACTTGAGAGAAATGGTAAAGTTACATGGGGTGCCCTTGTCCATTATTTCTGATCGTGGTACCCAATTCACTTCTCAATTTTAGAAGTCATTCCAAAAGGGTCTTGGTACTAAGGTTAAACTTAGCACGGCCTTTCATCCCCAAACCGATGGCCAAGCGGAGCGTACGATCAAAACTTTGGAAGATATGTTAAGGGCTTGTGGGATTGATTTTAAGGGTAATTGAGATGGCCATTTGCCATTGATTGAGTTTGCCTACAATAATAGCTATCACTCGAGTATTGATATAGCTCCATTTGAGGCCTTATATGGTAGGAGGTATAGATCTCCTATAGGTTGGTTTGAGGTGGGTGAAGTTTCCCTAATAGGTCTCGAGTTGGTACATGAGGCCATAAAGAAAATTCGGCTTATAAGAGAAAAGTTGAAAACGGCTCAAAGTCGGCAAAAGTCATATGCCGATGTGAGAAGAAGGGATCCTGAGTTTGACATTCATGATTGATTTTACTTGAAAACCTCATCTATAAAGGGTGTAATGAGGTTTGGTAAGAAAGGGAGCTTAGTCCCCGTTATGTAGGCCCATATTAGATTTTGAGGCGTGGTGGTAAGGTTGCTTATGAGCTAGATTTGCCAAATGAGTTGGCGTCGGTGCATCCGGTTTTCCATGTCTCTATGCTTAAGAAGTGTGTTGGAGATCCGACATCTATAGTTTCCTTGGAAGGTTTGGGAGTTGATGAAAATATTTCTTATGAGGAAGTTCAGGTTGAGATTTTAGACCGGCAAGTCAAGAAGTTTAGAAATAAAGAAGTTTATTCCGTGAAAGTATTATGGAGGAATCATTTAGTTGAGGGTGCTACTTGGGAGGCCGAGGCCGATATGATGTCTCGATATCCTCATCTCTTTCCTTCTACTCTTACTCTAGCTTGAGGTAATGAGTTCCTCTTGGTTTGTCCGTTGTTTTGGAGTCATGTGTTTTATGTGTTTCCATGATTTCCATATGTTATGCATGTTCATGAAAAACTATTGTTTTGAAAGAAATTGAGTTTACATGATTGATTTTTCTCATGTTGTTGTGCATTGAATAAGAGTTGCCTATAGACTTCATGAGATTAATTGATGAACATGCCTTAGTTATGCTTTTTGAGAAAAAATTACATATGGGCTCCATGAGATTGTGTTGAGCATGTTTGTAGCTTGGAAACGGTAGTTCCTTCTTGAAGATGATAAATCTTGAAATTTCATGCATATTGGGTTGCTAGATGTAGTTCCTACTTCCTTATGATGCATTTAGTATGTTTAGCTTGGAGTTGATAGTTCCTCCTTGGTTATATGCATTTAGATGAAGTTGCATAGTATGTTGGGTTGTTAGTTCCTCTCCTAATCTCTTAGAACCAGTTTGAATCTCATTCGAGGACAAACGATCCCAAGGGGGAGATAATGTAACACCCCAGATTTAGAGAAGGGAAATATTCACTTCTTAGTTGACTAGGCGATCCGCCGAGTCGACTTGGCGATCCGCCAAGTGGGATCCCCTCGCCTATTGGCTTGATCCCTGGTGTCCTGCATTTTGTAACTTTAGGCGAGCCAGGTCGGACTCACCGTTCCAGTCGGCGTTCGCCAAAGTCCCTCCCCCATCGCCTAAGTGGTTTGTGTCCTAGGTCGGCTTACTATAAATTTAGGTGAGCTAAGGGCCCATTTGGCGAGTCACCAAGTGCCCTTCGGCGAGCCTCAGAGAGCAGTGTTTTCAGTTGTTAGTCAGGGTCCTTTGTGTCTTTTCAGATTATTTTAATTCGATACTACGTCGTTTGACCCTTTCATCTAAAGACCTATATAGGAATCCTACTCTCAAATTTCCCCAATTTAAGCCCCATTCTCTCAAGAATCTAAAAGAAGACCAAATCTCCTCTCCAAAATATTTGTCTCTCTAGAAACATAAAGAAGAAGAAGAATTCAACCTAGGGTTTCGAGTCAAGTCTCAATTCCTCCATTGAAAGCTAGCATTTGGATTCAAGGTAAGATAGTTTTCATCCATGGATTCCTTTCATTCGTGGAGTTCCCAAATTCCACTATTTCAAAGATTAGAATTCCCCAATTGAGTTAGGGTTTTCTTCAATTGTCATGGGTTCTCTTCAATGTTGGTTTAGATGATTAAATTATGATCTCTTATGCATGAAACAATGAAATACTATTATTTTATGATGATTTCCCAATGAACCCATGCAACCCCCATGTTTTCAAGTTATGAATCATGTGATGTGGGATTTGATTGAAAAGGAAGAGTTTTATGAAAATAAGCATGTATTGCTAGCTTTACATGAATTTATGATGAAATCCATATCTAACCCATGTTTTCTAAGAATAGATGATTGAAAGTGGGTTTTGAACCTCAAGAGGTAAATTATGAATTTGTGCATTTTCTTATGAAATCTATGCAAATGTTTTAAGGATGCTTTGAGAGTAAAGTATCAATAATCATGATCATGATCTGTTATTGAAAGGATTTTATCATATACACATAAGAGTAAGATGTGAAAAGTTTTCTCAAATAATAAGGATTTTTAGGTTGAAAGGCTTTCTCATCTGATTGAATCAATGAGTAAGAGTTATCCTAATTAAACTAGCTTGGACTGGTTATCCTAGGATGCCTTTCCATGGACAATAAGGTCAGGTAAGAAATGACTATTCCGTGGGATTTATGCTTAGCACCGAGAGGATATTGAAATGGAAGCTCTCTCATTAGTAGATGTCGGGTTTCTAGATGCAATCTCCTTACCCCTTACCTATGTGCCCCCACAGGATGATTCTCTTAGATAGACATTAGTTAGTTGATCCACTTAAGCTAGAAGTTCATGGTTCTACCTTGGCAAGTAGGACAACCCTTTTTGGTGTGGGAGACACCGGGGGATCATGTTATAGCTCACCTGGTCTCTATGTCGGTTAAAGCTAATTCCCCACATTAATAATGAACTAAGGTTACTTCAAGAAGTATCTCACATGAGTTCAAAGGTTTAAAGATGATGTTAGCTTGCGTTGACCTTGGTTTTATGACTTATGTTTTCTAACTCTCTCATATCATGTTTTAGCTTGGTCAAGTGCATGTCATGAAATGTAATGTCCCCTTTTAGCATGTTTTAAATGTTTTATGCATGGCTATCATACTTGGTACATTTTTTTTACTAACGCATACTCTTGCCTACATTTCCCCCAAATGTAGGGTTTGACAGTCAGGTTTCCGGGTTTCATGGCTAGTGGTTGAGTTTGGAATTTCTGAGCTTTGGTGAGTCCTCATGCTTCGAAGACGGACTTTCATTGTTTAGTTCTTTTTCATGTATTTTTCTTTTGAACATGATATATGGGCTAGGCCCAATTTCATTCTATTGTACTAGATGGCTATATTGAGACAAGTGTTTTAGACTTCCGCTTCTCGTTTATAAATACTATTGGACTTGGACAATTGTTTTACTTTTATTGTTCTATTTCTTATGTTATGAAAGTTAAGTGGCTTGTATGGGGTCCTTCGGTGTTCTATACGCCATGTTACATGTAGGGGGTACCCCTGGGTCGTGACACCCACCTCCCAAATCTCATCACGCCCCTCTTGGGCGATACTCGGAGGAATACTCTTTCACCAACGAGAAATCTCATTGGCCGACACTTATGATCCGCATAACTCTTGTTTCTACTCTGAGCCGTCCTGAGCCTATCCTGAATCACCCTCATATGATCTAAGGCCTCCTGAAGCAAGTCTGTACCACACGGCCTAGGCTCCATAGACTCAAACCAACCAACCAGAGAGCAAAAACTCCTACTATATAAGGCCTCCAACGGGGACATCTGAATACTAGAGTGGTAGTTGTTGTTGTACGCAAACTCTTCCAAAGGCAAGAACTGGTCCCACTGACCTCCAATATCCATAACATAGTCCCGCAACATATCCTCAAGAACCTGAATAGTGCACTCCGACTGACCATCAGTATGCGGGTGAAATGCTGTGCTAAGGTCGACACGAGTCCCCAACTCTTCTTGAAAAGCCCTCCAAAAACTGGAAGTGAATTGTGAACCCCGGTCTGAAATGATAGAAACAAGCACACCATGAAGACGAACCACCTCCCGAATGTAGATACGAGCCAATATATCAACACTAAAGGAAGTATGAACGGGAAGGAAGTGTGCTGACTTGGTCAATCGATCCATGATGACCCAAATGTTGTCAACACCTCTAGTAGTACCAGGAAAACCCATAATGAAGTCCATAGTGATACGCTTCCACTTCCACTCCCGAATGGGTAATCTCTGAAGCTCACCTCCAGGCCTCAAGTGATCGGCCTTCACCTACTGGCAACTCATACAGCGAGACACATAGTCTGAGATGTCTTTGTTCATACCGCTCCACTAGTAATGCGTCCTCAAGTCACGATACATCTTAGTTGTGCCTAGATGGATTGAATATGTAGAATCACGGGCCTCGCTAAGGATAAGCTGAATCAAACCCCTAACTCTTGGAACACACAACCTGCCAGCAAACCTCAAAACCCCGTCTGAATTTGAGGTAGCCTGCCAAGCATCACCTGCCACTACCCTATCTCTGATTGCTACCAAAGACTCATCCTCGAACTGGTGACCTCAGATCCGATCTAGCAAAGATGACTGAACTCCCACATAGGCTAATAACCTTCTAGAATCTTAAATATCAAGTGGAATAACCAGTTGGCTAAGGACTGGATATCCAAGGCCAAAGGTCGCTCCGAAATAGAAAGGAAGGCTAGAATACCCATACTCACCGCCTTCCGGCTCAAGGAATCCGCTACTACATTTGCCTTGCCAAGATGGTAGAGAATAGAGATATCGTAGTCTTTCAGGAGCTCAATCAAATGATGCAGCCTTGAATTAAGGTCCCTCTGGCTCATAATGTACTGAAGGCTTCTGTGATCAGTATAGATCTCACATCGAACTCCATACATGTAGTGCCTCCAGATCTTAAGCACAAAAACTACTGCCGCCAACTCCAAGTCATGGGTGGGGTAGTTGCGCTTGTGCAACTTAAGCTACCTCGACGCATAAGCTATTACCCAACCTTGCTGCATCAATACAAAACCCAAACCAACATCAGATGCATCATAATATATCGTGAAGCCCTCGCCCTCAACTGGAAGAGTCAAAATGGGAGCGGTGGTAAGCAACTCCTTGAGCCTCTGAAAGCTCAACTCATACTCCTCTGACCACACAAAAGGAACATCCTGGCGAGTCAATCGAGTCAAAGGTGCTGCAATAGTGGAGACGCCCTCAACAAAGAGTCTGTAGTAACTCGCTAACCCGACGAAGCAACGAACATCAGAAATAGAAGTGGTCATGTCCCAATCACGGATAGTCTCAATCTTCACCGGATCAACCATAATGCCCTCCTTGGACACCATATACCCCAAGAATTCTACAAACTCAAGGAAAAACACACACTTTGAGAACTTGGCATAAAGCCGCCGATATCTCAAAGTCTGGAGCACTATCCTCGAATGCGGCTCAAGCTCACTCCAGCTGCGCGAGTATACCAATATTTCATCAATGAAGACTATGATGAACGAATCAAGGTATGGCCTGAACACACAAGTCATCAAGTCCATGAAGGCGGCAGGGGCATTAGTCCACCCAAAAGACATCACTAGAAACTCATAGTGGCTGTAACGAGCCCAAAATGCGGTCTTAGGGATGTCCGCTGCCCTTATCCTCAGTTTATGGTAACCAGATCTCAAGTCAAACATGGAAAGCACCGTAGCACCCTGAAGATGATCAAATAGTTCATCAATACAAGGCATGGGATAACGGTTCTTCACCGTCACCTTGTGCAGCTGCCTGTAGTCTTAATACATCTGCATAGAACCGCCCTTCTTCTTCAAAAACAAGGATGGAGAACCCCAAGGCGATACACTAGGATGAATGAACCCCTTACCTAAGAGGTCCTTAATCTGAACACTGAGCTCCTTGAGCTCTGCAGGTGCCATCCGATAACGTAGAATTGAAATAGGATGGGTACCTGGCTCCAAGTCTATTTTGAAATCAATATCACGCTCTAGAGGGACGCCAGGTAGGTTTGTGTGAAATACATCTGCAACTCCCTAACCACTGGAACTGAATCAACTGAAGGGCTCTCCCTACTAACATCTTGCACAAAGGCGAAATAGGCTAGACAACAAAAATCAACAAACTATTGGGCCCATATGAAAGAGATAATCCCCATCAGTTTGCGGCTATAGGCACCCTGCCACAAAATCAGAGGAATACCAGGCATGGTTAAGGTAACAATCTTAGCATAGAAATCTAAGACCGCATGGTGAGGGGATAACTAGTCCATGCACATAATCATATCAAAATCTACCATATGGAGAAATATAAAGTCAACCCAGGTGTCTCACCCCTGAATAATCACCAAGCAAGATCTAAATACCTGATCCACTACTAAAGACTCACCCACTGGGTTTGAAACACGTAACAAAACTACTAGGGGCTCTGGATTCATACTCAACCGAGGAGCGCAATATACAGATACATAAGAATAAGTGGAGCATGTATCAAATAAAGTTGAGGCGGCCTGATGGCATAAAAGAATCATACTTGTAATCACATCGTCAGATGCCTTAGCCTCTACTCTAGCTAGAGTTGCGTAGAAGAACTAGGCGCCTCTACATTGTGCATCAACTCGGCCACCTGTCCTTCCTCCCTATGGACCTCCCTGTGTAACCTGGTAACCACCTCAGTGATCTTGTTCCTGACCTCCTCATCTAACTTCTCATCTAACTTGAGATGTTGTTGCTGGTGCGGGTGACGTATATAGAGGGCATTCTCTGGACCAATGATGGAGCTCCCCGCAGTCATAACAACCCGGTGGCGGTCTTCTCGCAACTGGAGGTTGGCCACCCCGGTCTGAAGAATCCGATTGAACACAACATCGGCCCTAACTCAGACCGGCATTAAAGACACCATGACGGTGCTGGTCATCCTCTGTAGCATGTAGCGATGCCTGGAACAGGCGACTGGACACACACTGTGACTATCATCCTGTCTGGTCCTCTTACCGCTGCCCCCTTGGACCTCGCGACGGAGCTGTTCAAGTGTACGGGCATCGTCAACTACATCAAAAAATGAACGGCCTAGTGAAACCATTTAGACATATGATGCACGAAAAGGATACAAAACATGAAATCATCCTAACGACATCATGTAGCCTTCCGAAGATAAGTCACAAACGTCTTCGTACCGATACGTAAGACTCTACTAGACATTAGCTCTCTACAAGTGAGACGGGTGAACCTGGGGCTCTAATACCAACTTGACACAACCCGATTCCTTGACTCATGATGACGCCTACTATAACCCACCAGTAGGCAAGCCAACCTGTATCCCGGAACAATAAGTAATGGGATTGAGGGCAGAAAACTAAACTCAAACTAAATCAATAATATAAATAACATGAATCATAGATGAAGAAGCAGAAGCAAGCCAAAATATATATACAAATAAGAGATCCGTCCCAAAACCTGGAAGTCCATGTACAGAGCTAATATCAAAATGAGTACAAGTCCCAAAAGTGGACCACAGAAACAAGACTGTCTCAAAAAGAAAAAGACAAGTCAATATATATAGATGGAGACTAGTATAGCACAAAACACCAAGTGCTCACCCCTATCTGCGGATCAAACTGTTGCAGGCTCGATGTCAACGCTGGTAGCTGGTGGTCGGACCTACATCACGAAAATAAATGCAGAGTGTAGTATGAGTACAAAAACAACAGGTACCCAGTAGGCCTTATAGGCCAACTGAACAAGAAAAGCAAAAGTAATATGAAATGCGACAATTTAAAACACTACTAGAAACAGGAATGAGAAATCTAACAAGTATGCACACGAGTGTACTAACACACAAACAAAAGGAGAATAACTAACTAAATCTGACCGGGCTCCCATAAACTCGACGGGTATACTTGTGAGCAAGCTAAAAGTAAAATCGAGCAAACTCCCATAAGCCTGACAGGTACAAGGAAGAGTTTAGAATGGAATAAGAGGATCTGACGAAGTTTCCAAGATTTCCACAACTTAACGAGGACTCAAACCGAACCAATCCATATGCCTGGAGCATATCCAAAACTGATAGGGGTTAAGGACTTGAGCCGAATTCAAGATGGAGTATCAAGGACTTGAACTGAGATTTTGAGTAACCAAGGACTTGAACGAAGGCTAAGGATAATCGTGGACCTGAACCATGTATAAATATGACCAAGGACTTGAACCGAGGTTAGAGTAGCTATGGACTTGAACCAAGCTGTAAGGAGCGACAGACTTGTACCACGGTTGCAAATGGCGATGGACTTGGACCACAACTGAAAAAAGCCAGGACTTGAGCCAAGGCTATAATACCAAGGCGAGGACTTGAACCACACCTGGTGGAGTGAATTGGTGGACTTGAACCACGAATATAGGCGAATATGTTAGAAATAGGATCGGCGGCCAACTGGGCATCACGAGGAGTACCCCCAATCCGAGTGACATCAATTAATCACTCCATCCTGAACCATATCCAACTAAAATCGACGAGTAGCTTCCACACTAAGAATCAGAGACACCAGAACTGACATAAATAGGTGATTTATGGATATATGGATCGAAGAGCGGTGTCACTGCGTAGCTAAGGCCCAAACTATCAGACTCAGGTCTGCTACATCAGTCCAGAGGGAGCTAAGTCGTCCAAAGCAACGTCAGGGAGATTACAAGGCCTAGCGGCTCTAAAGGGATGCAAGTCTATGGCAATCAGTAGCCTAACCCTATACTAAGGCCAAACATGCCCCCAACAATATTCACAAATTACAAATAAGGCACACCACAAGGTGAGGATGATCAAAAATCACAAATAGGAATTTAACATGATTAACCACCAATTCAACCCCAAATTCGTAAAAATAAACATACAATTACTTAATCTTGTTAAGTCTAAGGAGAGGGAAGTCGTAGCCTACCAATAGACTAACCGCGAGCGCTCTAAATCATGTTGTCGAAGCTTTTCCCTTCCGTACGGCCTCAGAAATCTGCCACGCTATAAAAAAAATAGAATCACAAAATTGACTCCGTGAAAAGGCTCATTTTACCTCCCCGAACAACCCGAAATCAACCCATGCATTAAAATCTACATTAAAGCTAAAGAAGGTGAGAGTTCAACAACTAAAAGTCAAAAATTACCTCAACGGAGGTGCCCCGTCAGCCCTCGAGCATTCCAATGTGTAGCCACACCAATTTCGAGCAACCCAACCTTTGAGATAGAAATTGCATTTAGAAAATGGAATCTTTGGATTTCCGTACAAAGATTGCTATGATAGAAATACCCACTCGGGACCCATTAGGCCTAAAACTTAACTTTTCCACTAAATACCAAAAATTTAAAAAGAAGATATTTGGACCCAAAAGAAAGGTCCTACTAGATCAAATTCAACATTTCGGAGCTAATGGCGCTGACAGAATTCTAATACAACAACTAATTCTCTGAATGTTGATAAAAGTCAACTCTAGGCTCGTCTAAGTGCTCAAACTCACACCGGAAGCCTTAGGACCCGAACTAAAGGTCCTTCTAGACCAAACTCGACGTTCTGAAGCTAACTGCGCTGACGAAATTTCAATCTGAGCATGTTTACCAAGAATGTTGGCCAAGGTCAAACTTAAGCCAAAGCTTAAAATCTAAAATGCCTAATCACAGAAACTAACACCGAAAGCCTCGGGATTCGAGCCGTCCATGCCACTAGCCTAAAATGATCATTTTGGAGCTGATGAAACTGTCAGAATTCCATTTTGAGGTTGTTTACCTGACGTTTTGACTAAAGTCAACTATTCAAAATTCAAAAGCTCCAAAACAGGGGAATGGGGATAAAACCGAAATGAATGACCAGGCGACAGAACAGTCGGTGCCAGCAAGTTATAAATGACTTGGGTCACTATAGAAATGCTCTAAACGATGAAAAGAACTCATTAAGGTGAAAATGACCTGGAGGGTCATTACAATTACATAGGCCTTAAAGGATGGTTTGAGTAAAATTTCTAAGATTGTTAACAGATTTATTTTAGTAAAGATTGTCTTTGACTTATCTATATTTGGAAGATATATAAAAAGAACACTATCATGAGCATCGTTGCAACTTTCGCTGATCACAAATCCATAAGATTTTCCAATCATAACATCTGACGGAAACTCGCCATGAGCCACACAAAAAAAGTCCCATATTTTCCCTTTCTCCGCCAGCATTCTCATGAAAATCTCAAAATAACCACCGTATATCTTGTTTGTTTGAGAATTCAATTGATAGAGGATTGAAAGCAAAGGGAGAGTGAACAAATTTGTATATATAGGAAAATTCTCAAGATCATGGTAATAGATTATGTCTTGATGTGTAGGATCCAGGGAGGATTAGTAATTTCTCATTCTTTACCACATTCTATTTTATTTAATTTGATGAGTAGGAGTCATGAGGATAAATTTTTCACTTTATTTGATTTAATTTGATGAGTAGGAGTCAGAAGGATAAATTTCAAATTTCAGTTGTTGTGATATTTTCTTAAGCATTTAATTTGATGAGTTGAGTAAATTTGTAATTTTATTTTATTTAATTTAATGAGTAGGAACCAAGAGGGTAGATTTTAAATTTTAATTTTAGTGATATTTTCTCAAGTATTTAATTTGATCAGTAGGATTCAAGACCTAGGATGGTAAATTTTGAATTTTATTCAATTTAATTTGATGAGTTAGAGCAAAAAGGGTAAATTTTAAATTATTTTTCTTGTGATATTATCTTAAGAATTTATTTTGATAAGTAGGAGTCAAGAGCGTAATTTTCGAATTTTATCTAATTTAATTTGATGAGTAGGAGCAAGTAGTGTGAATTTTAAATTTCATTTAATTTAATTTGATAAGTAGGAACCGGGTAAATTTAAAATTTTAATTCTTGTGATATTTTCGTAATCAATTTATATAGAAATTATGCTACGTCTCGACTATTTTTAGAAATCAAATTATTCTTAAATATGGATTATCAATACAAATTTAATATAGTACATAAAAAATTAAATTATTTAATAATTAATAGCTTTTAAATTTTGTGAAATCTTCACATGCAAAATATCACAAATGATATTTTATTTAATTAAAAATTGAAGGTGCTTAATAAAATATTATAAGAATTAATATCACGATTTATTGATATTTCAGGAGCTAAAAACATATATCCTATGGAACAATATAAAGACAAAATGATTTAAAAAAAAATTTTGACTCTTATAAGTACTATTTTACTATGAATTCAAGAAGTTTGACAAAAAATATGAAGGTTCAAATTTGAAAATCAAATAACTTGTACAAAGGATCTAAACTGGAAATATAATAAATTATTGTATAGTAAATTAGACTATGATTCTTAAATTTCATAATTGAAATAAATAAGAAGGGATTCAAAATATTCTACTACCGTTTATGGTAAATTACTTATTGTACATGAGTCCATTCTAACCACACAATATGATAATTGATCACTATAAATATACTCATGGTATAAATTTTCTACATTAAGTCAAAAAAAAGTTTTAAATTTATCCTGACTTGTACTCATCAAATTAAGTCAAATAAAGTATAAAATTTATCCTACTCCTACTCATCAAATTAAATGTTGTAAATAATTAAGAGAGAAACTACTAATCCTCCCGGATCCTAATCAAAACATAATGTATTACCATAATCTTGAGAATTTTCCTATATATAAAAGTTTCTTCACTCTCCGTTTGCTTCCAATCCTCTTTCATTTGCATTCTCAAACAAACAAGTTATTAACTTCACTGTAAGTTTCTTCATCAACTTTTTTTTTTGTAAAGAAATAAAAGTCAAGTTCTTGTTTGTTTCCATCAATCAAAGAGTGATCTTTTATGTTTTTATTTATTTGTGGGGTTCTTTTATCTGATGGTTTGGGGTTTGATTTCTGTATTAAGTTTTAATCTTTATGGTCAATGATTGATTTATTTTCATTCTAGACTAGTCATTGACTGCAACAAAGAAGAGGCCATCATTGCTGAAGAGATGATGGTTAATAGAAAGAAGACATCAATAGAATCTAGTGAAAATTGTGAAATAAGTGCTCATCTGTCTGGGCAGAGTTTCAGTGTCTCAATTAGGAAAACCATCCAAGATCTACGTGGTGTAGACAGCGTGTCAATTATTTAAGTGATGAAGAAGAATATACTTTTAAGAGATTTAAAGGGGTTGGATATCCCTCTCCTACTAAGGAGTCCGAGGTGCAACATTTATCTTCTTAAGAGATCTTGCAGAACATAAATGGTAATTGAGACTGCAAAAGGAAGTATTGATCTTCCTTTGGATGTAGGGCCTTCTACTATGTCTGAGTCGAAAACATTTGATTATGAAGATCCAGATTTTAGCGATTTTGACAAGGAAAAGGAAGAAACTTGTTTTAAGGTTGGGCATGTATGGGATGTTTATGATACTTTGGATGTCATTCCCAAATTTTATGCCGTCATTAGGAAGATTTTATCGGTTGCATTTAGGTTGTGCATAACATGGTTAGATCAAGAACCGCTAAATGAGGATGAAACCAAATGGCTATCTGAGGGCGTTCCAGCTTCTTGTGGTAGGTTCAGACTAGGAACCTCAGAAGACCTTGAAGATCATCCTATATTCTCACATTTGGTATGTGCAATGAATGGAAACAACTATGATACAATAAATCTATTTCCATTTGAAGTAGAAACTTGGGCAATCTTTAAAGACTGGGATATGAACTGGTGTCCTCATCTTGGGAGCAATAAAAATTTCAACTACGATTTTGTTGAGGTCTTGTCAGATTATGTTGATGTTATTGGTGTGCGTGTTGCATACTTGAATAAAGCAAAAGGTTTCATATGTCTCTTCCATCAAGCAGGAGACCCATTTCTAGTTCCTGCAAAGGATATGTTTAGATTCTCTCATAGAATTACTTCTATGAAGATGACAGGGATGGAGAGGGATGATGTTCCTGAAGGATCGTTTGAACTAGACCCTGCCTCCTTACCTACTGACCAAAAGCATTTCTACTTCATCCATAGACTAAAGAGATATAACTAATTTCATGGATTTCGTAACTTTTATTGAAAAGTGAGTTGCGTTAGTACCTAATTAAAAGAGACATACGTGAATAATTCAAATTATGACATATAGTTATCTGATTGTACAGCTGACATTAGTTGTTGTATCACTTTAGGACTCATTAATATACCATCTCCTATATATTCATGATTGACATATGAATAAAACAAAGTTCTTGTTATTCTCTATCTCGCCTATAAGTTGTTTTATGGTATCAAAGCTCTAAAAGCTCACACGAGTACGATCCTATATTATATTTTCCCCTCTAACCCTAGATACTGCGTTACAAAAAAAACAAAAAAGGGGCCAACGACACCATTGTTGTTAACGCAAATAACACTACCAACAACACTGCCATCGTGTAGTTTAACGCTGCGTCTCAATTCCCAATCAAACTTGTGGGCAGCCATAACTTCATTACCTGGAAGGCACAGGTGTCGATGCTCATGCATGGACATAACCTGTTCGGTCACCTTGATGGCACAATTGCTGTCCTCCAGCCATAATTACAACAAACAATGAAAACACTACGAATCCTACTTATACACACTGGTTTCACCAAGATCAGCATGTTTAGAACACCATCTTAGCGTTGGTGGATCCTACACTTGGTCCTACTGTTGCAATATCCACATCAGCACACAAAGCGTGGCAATCCCTGCACACTGCTTTCGCCAACAAATCACATACTAAAATTATCAGTCTTCAAGATCAACTGGCTAGGACAACCAAAGATTTTGGGCCTGTCACCAACTATCTACGTGACATACATTGAATTGCTGATAAGGTTGCAATCGGTGGAACACCAATTACAGATGTTCAACTTACTCTTAGAATCCTTCAAGGCCTTTGTCCCGAATATAGTGCTATCTCTATAGCAATCCGGTCACGTTAAACATTGATCACCTATGAAGAAATATATGACAAACTACTTGATCATGAGATATTTCTTAAGCATGAAGAAGCCAAACGGACAGCACAAATTACTGCTGCAATCGCTCAACCAAACAACCAAGCACCTTCAAGAAACAATAATAATCGCAAGCAGGGAGGTAATAACTAACAAGGTAGCCAACCATGGCTTGGCGCTCGAGACTCTTCAAATACCTAGCAATGGCGTTCTCTTCGAAATCAGCAGCCCCAAAACACTGACGATCTCCTTCGATGTCACCTTTGTGATCGCCCAGTCACTCCGCTAAATTGTGTAGATCCTAGTCTCACAACAACTTTCAGGCTCGTGCTAACTATGTTGCTCAATCCCACAGCATCAGGATCCATGGGTTGTTGATTCTGGGGCTAACCATCACATCATATGTCACGACCCAAAAATAAACGTGATGACACTCATCTTATCCCACCAAGATAAGTCAACCTAAAATCCAAATAATACGGTGAATGCGGAAGTAAAACAAGAAAAAGGGAATAACACCATCTAATAATGTGGAAGTCATAATCAACACAAAATAAAACCCCAAAACCAGGTAGTCACGTGTACAAGCCTCTAACGTATTACAATTGATTCAAAAGAAATATACAAGTCTCAAATGACATTGTTTCTAGAATAGAAAAAGATCATAAATAGGAGTAAGAAGGTCCGCTGAGATGACAAACAGCTACCTCATAAATCTCCATAGGAAGCCTCGAAAAAGAAGAGAATAGAGAGTATCACGAAGATCCGACCTCGTAACCTACAAAAATGTAGGCGCAAGGGGTGAGTACCAAACCACACGGTACTCAGCAAGTAAAATCCTAAACACAAACTAAGGGAATAGAATACAGATACTCCTTACCACCCAACCGAACATCCACAACTAAAACCTGCATAAAACCAGCCCAACCTAACATTTCACAGTTTACATAGCACACAACTCAACAAGAACACTTTAACAATTAGATATCCTCAACAACAAACTCAATATTCATGAATCACATGTTCCACATAAAGGCACTCACAAGATCAGCAACACACAAGATCAAGTTCACCAATGATAAAAATGTGCAATGCAATGAAATGCAATGTCAAGTATAATGATGCATTTCTGACCTAATGATACACACCCGCTGTCTCACAGTCTGGGACCCATGGGGGACATATCTGTCCATGCATCCGTTCCGGCGTGCAACACGGCCCTCGATATTAGTATCTGTCACGGCATGCGATACGTCCCTTGATAATAGTATCTGTCGTGGCGCGCGACACGTCCCTCGAAATTGTACATCCTCTTTAATTTCTTATTCTTCCTCAATTAACATAACACTTATCACAACCATGTCTCAGAACCAATGCAAATGACATGTTCACATAAATAATGAGGAGATGACCATTTTCATAATATGCACAATTCATAACAACACAATCGTGATATAACATAAATAATGAATCAATAAGTCTTTCAAACCATTCTCAACACATCACACACCAACAATTAATCACATTGCCTTTTATTACCCTTTTTTCATCATTAGAATTATTCAATATGGACAAGTCAACCCATCACCAAGTCCCATTACTCCCAAACACATACCACAAAGAAATACACGATTCTATAAACTTAACGAGGGTTTAGAAATCCACTTGCCCTAATTAATCAACAATTCACTCCGGGACTTGAGCCTTCTCTTTTCGTTGAGCTTCCAAATTAATGCAATCTATACAAGTACATGATCACAATAAGATTTTAGAACTAACAACACCCATATTGCTATAGGTATAGCCTAGACCCACAAACTCATTCAAATCTATAATCAAGTTTAACATGTCAAATCTTTTATTTTTAAATTTCAAGTCTAGGGTTAAGTTCCAAGTTCTCCAATATCATTAGTGTAATAATATTTATATAATATAATACACCTAATATTTAATTACATATCTCAATATTATTAAAACTTGATTTATGAGTTAACTATAACAATACAATAAAAGAAGAACCCTAAAGAAAATGACAAACCAGTAGCTTGGATTCGCTACACAAAACAACCATCCATCCATACTCCACACACTATCCAATCACCCTTCATTATTATAAAATTATTGTCCAACAATTATATCTAATCATGGACCATTAATGCCAGTCACAAAGAATGCTCATTTACTTGATAAAAGTTGATCTATTAATCTATATTCCTCCCCTCACCACAAAGTTATTGTTTTATGATTATCCTTAAAATTGCATGGTCATGTTTAATTCTTAATTTGACACAAAAAAAATAGTACAAGCCACGGCAACAACAATCAATTCACTTTGTTCCTCACCGACAATATAATACTATATTTTCTCTAAGAACCAATACCTAATTTGTTCATATCCTAGAAATTATAATACACATGTAATGGATTGATTTTTATTTTTTTTAAAGTTCTCCCCTGAATGTCGTCGTCGATGCCGCAGGTAAGTCCTGACCCTTTTTCCTTTCATAAATTATGACCCAAAAATTCTCAACCCTAATAGTTTATTTCCATATGGATCAAGTGGTATATGGTATTAAGTAAATTATAAACTTAACCCATTAAGCATTAACTAAAATGAGTTATTTAATAATTAACCATCAATTAATTAATTCTAGTTAGACTAATAGTTCAAAATTTCTAAAAATTACCTTGCGGGTCATGACATTATCCACTACTAAAATTCATGTTCGTCCTCGAACATAAAGAAGAAGAAAGAAGAATAACCAACGTTACCAAAAGTCTAAGTTATGACCTACCCGTCGGTGTTAATCTCTCTAAGTGAGCTCCTCCTTAAGACCATTCCATCAAGATCAACTACTAAGAATTTGAACTTTCGAATCAAACTTTGGAATATCTACAAATTAGGAGTGATTATCAAGCCACAGACTAACTCATTCTCTCAATCTAAACTCAAACTCATTGGACCTTAACACAACCATCATGACGAATCTTTCTCACATAACCAAGAAATATTTTGAATTGATACCAGCTACAATCAGAAGTGAACTTGAACCAACCATCACACACTCATATTGCACAAACCATGACATATATTATCAAGATTTCCTGTTCACAACACAATCTTTTCACAAGCTTAAGTTATAAACATCTAATCTTTAAACATTGGGTACTCATAAAGGGAGAATCAAACTTATCTATCCCAACGAACGAATTGGTCAATTCACCACCTAGCGAGCAATACACCTAAGCATACAAAACCTCTAACAACAGTGTCGGAGCACTAGATCAATAGTTGTGATTATAGAAAACTCTTAAGAATGACAAAACTAGATCCAAGGGCCCCACATTAAATAATACATAGCCGAAATGTGACCTTGACGATGACATAAATATTACTACTTTTCGTTCAACTAAAACTATTCATGGTAGTTTTTCCATAAGTTCTCATAAGCAATGTGGTACATGTAGAACCACTAGAATACTTTAACTGCTCCAAGACAACACCAAATATGTCATATCTAAAATAACCAAGTCTGTCAAGAATGTCATCCTACCCAAAGGATAATTGTAGGATCGGTACACCCGATCCACCATTAGCGATCCACCCATAGATATGGAAACACGGATGGGCATATGCAACGAATCATACTTCAAATAATGTTCGGAATGTATTAGGTGGTCACCATAAGAATATACGGAACCAAGGTCGAATAACACTAAATACTACTTTCATAGTGCCCAAATCAAACATTTTCTTTCATCTGACTCCATCTCCTTGATTTTTAGCCTCCAACATTAAACCAGTCTAGTCCTTAGTACCATCGTACACATTTTGGATTTATAAAACCTCACATACTTCTCATAGTACTCCACTAAAGCCATCACCCTTAATACTAACAAACATAATAACTACACCAATCATTCACCTTACTTTCAAACCGTCACTCGTATCAAAGTCTTCTTAGCAAACACATCATCGCCTCCAAAATTTCAGAACTATGGCTCCCTCTCTTTCCATGTAAGTATTACATGAAAGATACGGGTCATACCCAAGGACGATAACACTAATTTTAAATCTGAAAGTACTTTCTCATCGAGGTAAAGCTATTGCATCACACCCAATGTAAACTCCATGAAATCTTTCAAATACTAAGTTTCAATTACCATTTAACCTATCATATACCTCATGTCAAACTTAGAGAAATTCTTGGTCACCCCAATAATTCTATATATTATGAGCACATAACCTCTATTTACTATCAAGTGTCTATATAACACATCACATCAGTGTATGTAGTTCCATCAACAAAGTACTTTCAATCTCCTCGAAATCCTCATTAACCATGTAGAACTGTAGGTCCATGCCATTGAACATCCATAAGTTACCTATCATAATTTGAACAATCTAGCTAGACATAACCACATAGAATCTTCCACACACATTGATTGTCACCCAAACCAAAACTCAATCTTTCTAAAAGTCGATGATAAACCTCTAGTAAGTCTGTACCGAACTAGTTCACATCTCACAGTCATATCTAAAATCATAGGAAAAATCAATAGAACCTTCAACTACAAGCCAAGGGTTTATACGAGAGGTCTTATTCCTTTACTTTTCTTAATTTCTTCCCATGACACAAAATTCTTAATATCTTGAACTCTTCAATAGATCATGCTCTTGTTCATTTTGTCGACTCGCTTACCAATCTTATTATTTGGCCAACAACCCTTGAAATTTTTACCTTATCCTCTAAACCAAAACATTATGTGAAACCCCCTTAGGTCCTTTAACAATCAAAAGTAACCAAATTTATGACTCAAATTATGCACAAGTCCTTCCAAATGCTTAATACTTAATGGGATCAATCATTTCTTATCTTACCAATCCATACCTTGACAAAACATACTACCACGAACATAGACTCACAATGAAAAACTTGAATTTTTATCTCAACCGTGTAACACAATCCCATTATCTATGAATTTTAGCTCATACATTAAAGATCTTTATGGATTCACGTATCTTATCCTATAATTGATTGCCTCCCCATCAATATTACCGTATCCATCATTAAAAATTCAACCATACCAGTTACCAAACTCAAAACCATAAGAAAAAACCTTATCACCACACTCGAGTCAAACGTCTGTAGACATCTCTCTCAAATCTTATCCAACAACTTTTAACTGATATGAATGACATGTAAACTATCACAATAATCTGGGCAAAACAGATGAAACCATGTGCATCTGAATCTAATTATCCACTCTTTCTGAAGATACATCTTTGGTCCTCACAATCAATGTAAATATCCTTGTTCTCTTCTCCTTCTGAAAGTTAAACTACTTCCCACTAATTCTTCCATTTATGACTCTAGCTCCTTCAATTCTATTCAAGTGGTATCTCAACATCGCCTATAACTTTTCACGCAACCACACTACTCATCAAATAGTAGCAAACCATAACATTAGATACTCACAAGTCGTCATTACCATACAAAATTCATTTAACCAATAATCATTATCATATAGTTGCATCTTAATCACAATCCATCACGAACTCTTATTACCATTATGCTCAGTTAGACCTTGCCATCACCACAAAGTCAACCTTGTCATCAACATGACATCTCAAACCCAACTATACCAATCAAATTCAAAAGACTAAATCAATTTTATACGCACTTTCTTACTAAAATTCTCAATTACCTTCACACAAGTATACTCGTTGAGACTTCCTTTACCTATAAGCTTGTCATCCTAATAACGATCCACTTCCATGGAGCTTACGATGAAATCACCACTCATTTAAAATCCCCGAGATACACCTCACAACCTAAACACATCAATACCGTACCAAAGATCCACCACTAAAAGGTTCCTTATAAATAATGCTTAACCCATTCGACTGTAGTAACAAGCTAGTTGGTTTCTCAAATATGAATGCAACATCAGATCTTATTATATGAGCATGTGATACAATTGATAAATCCTTAAGTAGTTAGTATTCACACTTACAATCGACATATTCATTTTCATATAACACTAGTACCACATCGTGAAAGTTCGTTAGATCCACCACTATAACACATCATACCTACCGAGAAGATTGTACCCAAATAGCCCACACATTTCTGCCCATTAAGTAACTATAATACACTACCAAATTTCTTCAGTCTCTCATCCAAAGCGATATGCATTCCTTCGTAGATCAGGTCCATAGCAAGAGTAACACATTCCATAACTCTAACCAATTAAGAATTGGTACCATTGTAATAGTCGTATCATGGTCCTCTATGATATACACTCAATATATAAAATTATAGTAGAGAATCTGACCTCAATTGGCGCAACATCATTCTCATCATTCGCTAAGCAACCCATACATGTTATGACAACTTTACTTACTGTATTTTTCATTGTTACGATGTTCATTATCTAGCCACCCCTTTAACCATTCCACTTCTGATTGTCAAACCACTCAAGATATTGCCTATACCACAATAATACTATTTCTCTGTTGGGGAAACTAACCTGAAAAAGATAACACATTCATGAAGTCCCTCAAATCATTGTTCAACCTCATCATTCAAATATCCTCAAAATGCATCATTGAGTCATCACCTTACTCAATCCTTTCAAATTTCTTAACATTCTTAATCTTACCACACATCATTTCCATAAGTTTATCACTTACACTTTAGTACTAGGTCTAACATTCAAGCCATACACGACACACCAACTGCTAACATGAGGAACTACCCACGAGTCATCAATATAAGTCAGAGTGAATGGAGTGAAGCGATAAGAACCAAAATCAAACCAAGGACGCAAGATAGAGATTCCAAAAAATAAAGATTTTTCCTAAAAGTCACTATAGCCTCTTGAAGATAAGTACAGACGTCTCCGTACCGATCTTCGAGACTCTACTTAGACTCAGCTTGTATACACGTGAGACCTATGAACCTGGGCTCTGATATCATTTTTTCACGACCCAAAAATAGACGTGATGGCACTCGTCTTATCCCACCAAGACAAGTCAGCCTAAAATCCAAATAATACGGTGAATGCGGAATTAAAACAAGAAAAAGGGACTAACACCATCTAATAATGCGGAAGTCATAATCAACACAAAAAAAAACCCCAAAACTAGGTAGTCACGTGTACAAACCTCTAACGTATTACAATTGATTTAAAAGAAATATATAAGTCTCAAATGACATTGTTTCTAGAATAGAACAAGATCATAAATAGGAGTAAGAAGGTCCGTTGAGATGACAAACAGCTACCACACAAATCTCCACAGGAAGCCTCGAAAAAGAAGAGAATAAAGAGTATCACGAAGATCCTAGCTCGTAACCTACAAAAATGTAGGAGTAAGGGGTGAGTACCAAACCACACGGTACTCAGCAAGTAAACTCCTAAACACAAGCTAAGGGAATAGAATACGGGTACTACTTACCACCCAACTGAACCTCCACAACTACAACCTGCATAAAACCAACCCAACCTAACAGTTCACAGTTTACATAGCACACAGCTCAACAACAACACTCTAACAATTAGATATCCTCAACAACAAACTCAATATTCATGAATCACAAGTTCCACAGAAAGGCACTCACAAGATAAGCAACACACAACATCAAGTTCACCAATGATAAAGATGTGCAATGCAATGAAATGCAATTTCAAGTATAATTATGCATGTCTGACCTAATGATACACACCCGCTGGCTCATAGTCCGGGACCCATGGGGGACATATATGTCCATGCATCCGTCGCGGCGTGCGACACGACCCTCGATTATAGTATATGTCACGGCGTGCGACATGTCCCTCGATAATAGAATCCATCGCGGCGTGCGACATTTTTCTTGATAATAGTATCTGTCGCGGCGCGCGACACGTCCCTCGAAATTGTACATCCTCTTTAATTTCTTATTCTTCCTCAATACACATAACACTTATCACAAATATGTCTCAAAATCAATGCAAATGACATGATCACATAAATAATGAGGAGATGACCATTTTCATAATAATGCACAATTCACAACAACACAATCGTGATATAACATCAACAATGAGTCAAGAAGCCTTTCAAATCATTCTCAACACATCACACACCAACAATTAATCACATTGTCTTTTACTAGCCCTTTTTCATCATTAGAATTATTTAATATGGACAAGCAACCCATCACCAAGTCCCATATTCCCCAACACATACCACAAGAAATACACGATTCTATACACTTAACAAGGGTTTAGAAATCCACTTGCCTCAATTAATCAACAATTCACTCCGGAACTTGAGCCTTCTCTTTTCTTTGAGTTTCAAATCAATGCAATCTATACAAGAACATGATCACAATAAGATTTTAGAACTAACAACACCCATATTGCTATAGGTTTAGCCTAGACCAACAAACTCACTCAAATCTATAATCAAGTTTAACATGACATTTCTTTTATTTCCAAATTTCAAGTCTAGGGTTAAGTTCCAAGTTCTCCAATAATACACCTAATATTTAATTACATATCTCAATATTATTAAAACTTGATTTATGAGGTAACTATAACAACACAATAAAAGAAGAACCCTAAAGAAAATGACAAACCAGTAGCTTGGATTCGCTACACAAAACAACCATCCATCCATACTCCACACACTATCCAATCACCCTTCATTATTATAAAATTATTGTCCAACAATTATATCTAATCATGGACCATTAATGCCAGTCACAAAGAATGCTCATTTACTTGATAAAAGTTGATCTATTAATCTGTATTCCTCCCCTCACCACATAGTTATTGTTTTATGATTACCCTTAAAATTGCATGGTCATGTTTAATACTTAATTTGACACAAAAAAAATAGTACAAGCCACGGCAACAACAATCAATTCACTTTGTTCCTCACCCACAATATAATACTATATCTTCTCTAAGAACCAATACCTAATTTGTTCATATCCTAGAAATTATAATACACATGTAATGGATTGATTTTTTTTTTGAAGTTCTCACATGAATGTCGTCGTCGATGTGGTAGGTAAGTCCTGACCCTTTTTCTTTTCGTAAATTATTACCCAAAAATTCTCAACCGTAATAATTTATTTCTATATATGGGTCAAGTGGTATATGGTATTAAGTAAATTATAAACTTAACCTATTAAGCATTAACTAAAATTAGTTATTTAATAATTAACCATCAATTAATTAATTCTAGTTAAACGAATAGTTCAAAATTTCTAAAAATGACCTTCCGGGTCATTAAATCATAACTGATACTGGTAACTTGACCACTTCTCAGGACTACCACGGACCCCAAGAGATCTCAATGGGAAATGGTAATACCATTCGAATTTCTCACACTGGTAGCACTCCTTTATGTGCATCAAATAAAACCTTCAAACTAAATGATACTCTTTGTTCACCAACCATAAAAAGAAATTTTCTCTCTGATACTAGATTTTGCAATGATAACCAAACATCCATTGCATTTTTCACTCTTAAGTCTCTTGTGAAGGATCTGAATATGGGGGCGCCTCTAGTGTGCGGGCAGAAAAGAGATAGGTTGTACAAGTGGCCGCAAGAGACAACACGCATAGCCCAACCTCAATTAAATTTGATAGTTCATCGTCTTTCTTTTGACCTGTGGCATCGATGATTGGGGCACCCAAATCGTCAAAGTTTACATAAGTTGTTAATGAAATTTTCAATTTCATTTTCTGATTCAAAAACTTCTTCAGTTTGTAATTCTTGCAATTCAAATAAAATCCACAGGTTACCTTTTTTCTGAAAATACACACCAAAGTCAACAACCTCTGCAAATTATTTACAACGACTTATGGGGACCTTCCCCTGTATTGTTCATTGATCGAAAGCGTTATTATGCATTGTTTGTTGATCTATTTTCAAATATATATGGATCTATACTCTAAAAAATAAATGTGAAGTTCAAGATGTTTTTAAAACTCTATATCCATTACTTGAACGCCGCTTTAAAACAAAAATTCTCTCATTTTACATAGATGGTGTTGGTGAATTTGAAGGATTATCTCCCTATTTAAAAACACATGGGATTGAACATCTTGTTTCACCTCCTTATACACCTCAATGTGTAGCTGTAGTTGAACGACGCCATAGAAATGTTGTTGAAACAGCCAGAACCTTAATTCATCACGCCTCACGTCCCTCAAATTTTTGGAGTTTTGCTTGCCATCAGGCAATTTATCTTATCAATAGATTACCCTCAGCTACCCTAAAAGATAACAACCCTCATGAAATAGTTTTTCAAAATACCCCAAAATTTGATTCCATAAGAACTTTTGGATGTGTATGCTATCCTTGGCTTCGACCATACACCAAAAATAAGTTCGAGCCTCGTTCAACTCCATGTGTATACCTGGATTTTTCCAACAAACATTACTACCATCAGTGCTTTGATCGAATTTCTTCAAAAAAATATTTATGGAGAGATGTTTTATTTTTTGAGAATAATTTTCCTTTTCAAATATTTTCTCTCATTTATAAAATTTCCAAATTAAGTCATGGGAAAACACTAAAAAGAAAAGAAATACGAATTTCACATGTGAAACTCATAATTTTAACATGGAACTTCCTCATGTTATTGCATGTAGACCTTGCCCACAAAGTTCGCCCATGCCACTTGCCACAATCAGAAAGCAATCCAAAAGTTCAGGTATTATCTTCAATTCTCCTCAGAATTCTATACCTCATGAAGCCACCATGATTTCCCCTCCAACTTCTCAGTAGCCACTTAATCCTATTGCACCTCCCTCAAACAATCAAGCCACCCGTTCTAAACCAGAAAATCCACCCCTTTTAACTTACAGACGACACAATCCAACATCAGATCCTATGCCGCTGCCTTCATCGGCAAGTCAAAACACCCATTTGACTCCTCCAGTACCTTCCCCTGTTGCACCTCTTTCGACTCCATATTTGTCTGCTATCACCACACCCCCAAGCATACAACCTATAACAACCCTATTTTTTCAAATTGAAAGTTTTGAAAAAAAGAGTTTTTCTAATTAAAGTGATATTTCAAAAAGGGATTATTTATTTTACAGAGTCGCCACTTGGAACTGAGTTTTGGTGTTCCAAGTCACCTTATTTAAATCCATAATAAAAAAGAAATTGACTCTTTAATTTGTTGGTCTACGAACTAGAAGTCTAGGTAAGGAATTCTGTTGACCGAAGGAAAGGTATCAAGCACCCCTCGAGTCCCGTGGTTCTAGCACGGTCGCTTTATTGACTTATATAGGGCTCAAATTAAATTTTAGATATATTATACTTATTAGATAAAATAAAATAAAATGTCTACTCCTGCTTTCTTTGCTTTAATTTTAAGCTGCTTAAAACTATCTTATTCTATTAGTGTGTGGTGTATTGGTAGCAGCGCTTTCCAACCTTGCCACAAATTATTTATTTATTTATATTTTTATGTCTAAAACATGTGTATTATTCTTCAAGTAGTAAAATTTGAGTATTATTATTGTCGGCCTTATCATGTTCCTAACGATTGAATTTAACGAAATTTAATTATTAAAAACTTATTTACAATCCGAATTCTTTTTATAAAGTCGAAGGACTTCAAAATATTTTATTAAAAAGTAAATCGTTGTGACTCACTAGAGGCATAATAAACAAAAAAATATTAATTACATAGATCAATATAAAGTCATTAATTGAATATTCTAAAAGTAAGCATCATTCAAACGAAATGCAAAGAAGGTTGCAAATTTTTATTTTTATTTTATTTAATCTCTCTATAAATGTACACAATATTATTAAGCATACAAAGTGGAAAAGTAACTTAATTCATTATAACTAAATTCCATCCGAATATAAATTAATTACATACCATAGAACATCAAGTTTCATATTTTAATCAAGAACAAGAAAAAAATTGGACCTCTAAGTATGCTGGACATGTTATACCAATTTTGCTCTAAATTTAATGATATAAAAATTGTTAACCAATTTCATAATATAATGCCAAAATTCAATACACATAATTTAAGAAACTTATAACATTGGATTCACATCTTATATATTTATAAAATCAAACCATACAATGAAGATAAAGTGTTAACTTTTGTGAAAATTAATTCACGAGAAGAAAGGACCACAATCAGGAACCACGAACTCAGAAGCACGAAAGCAAACCTCGAACTCAGCTTTTATCGTGTTGTGTTTTTCTTTCCTTTTTATTTTGGGGTCTTATGTTTCTTGTAGTGTGGATGAAAATGTTTGGATTGATTTTTTTTGGTGTTGTTGTTTGAAAGGAATGAAAAAATGTTTTGTTTTTTGTTCTTTTTCTTTCTGTACGTTTTTTGATGAATTTGTGAATGGAGGAAGTCTTTTTCCTCTCTTTTTCATTGTTGTCTTTTGGATTGAAAAATATTGGAGTGATTTTTTTTTGTTGCTCTCTCTCCCTGCGTGTGTGTGTTGTTGTAGATATAGGGGTGTGTAGTGGCTTGTGAGAGGTGTGAGGTGAGTGGGGTAAGGTGGGTAAGGTTTAATGGTGTAATGGGAAATGGGGGTAGTAAGTGTAGTGGTTTAGTTCAAAGTGAATTAATTTTATTTTATTTTTTCATCTAATAAAAAAATTAGAATAGTAAAAATATTAGCTAATTTTTTTAAATTAATAAAAATATAAGTAAAGTCAAATAGCTATTTAAAAATATGTATTTAAGAAACACTAGCTTACTTATAAACCTCTAAATTAAAAGCTAACATATATATTTGGAAATTTTCATTTTTTTAAAAATAATTGAAAATATAACTTACTTTAAAATGTGATTCTATTTTTGTGTTTTCAAATCTTTTAAAATAATATTACTGAAATAAGAGAAAATCAAGATATCTAATTTAGATTTATAATAAATATTTAAGAACTAAAAAATGTGTAAAACCTCAAGTTCGGTAAAAAATAACGTGTCTACAGCTTTTTCCTCTTTGACTGTAAATACGAAAGAGTTTGCAGACAAAAAAGTAGAAAACGCGATAAGTTTTGATCGGACTCTCATTTTGTAACACCCCAGATTCGAGAAGGGGCAATACAACATTTTTCAGAAGCTGCAGGTGCCATCCGACGGAGGCCACCCACGGCCCGTGGATGGAACCACAGACCGTAGGTGTGGTCCGTGGATTAGCCACCCAAAAAGGGGGTCAGGGGACCTAGAACCACGACCGAACCAACGAAACGTTGGTGGGACCACGGTCCGTGGTCCAGACCCCCAGTTCCACTCTCTGATCCAGACGACGGACCAACATGACGGGCCATCGGTCCAAGGCGTCGATGGTAGGCCAGCAGTTATTTTCAGGGGCAGTTGGGTATTTTCCTAATTAGTCTAGCCTAATACTATGTCGTTTTACCCTTAACTAAGGCCCCTATATAAGTATTTTAACCCCCAAATTTCCCCAATAGAAATCATTCTCTCAAATTTCTAAAAGAAGAACAAGTCTCCTCTGCAAAATATTTCTTTCTCTAGAAAGTTTGAAGAAGAAGGATTCAACCTAGGGTTTCAAGTCAAGTCTCCATTCCTCCATTGAAGATAAGCAATTGGCTTTAAGGTATGATAGTTTTCATCCATGGATTCCTTCCATTCATGGAGTTCCCAAATTCTCCTATTTTCAAAGTTAGAAATCCCCAATTGAGTTAGGGTTTTCTTCAATTGCCATGGGTTCTCTTGATTATCGATTAAAATGATTGAATTATGATCTCATATGCATGAATTGATGAAATACTATGATTTTATGAGGATTCCCCAAGAACCCATGAAAT
Organism: Solanum etuberosum; assembly: GCA_029582245.1. Lineage (NCBI taxonomy): Eukaryota > Viridiplantae > Streptophyta > Magnoliopsida > Solanales > Solanaceae > Solanum > Solanum etuberosum. Next base: position 14,954 of record JAJONR010002334.1, on the reverse strand, counting down.
CCCCATGCTGCTTTCCAAATTATGATTATATGATGTGGGTTTTGATTATAAAAGAGGAGTTTTATGGAATCAAGCATGTATTTGATAGATTTACATGAATTTATGATGGAATCCATATCTAACCCATCTTTTCTAAATGTTGATGATTGAAAGTGGGTTTTGAACCTTGAAAGGTAATTATGGAATTATGTATGTTCTTACGAAATCTATGCAAATGTTTTAAGGATGCTTTGAAAGTAAAGTATCAATGATGATACTGTTATTGGGTTGTTGAAAGGATTTTTCTCATATACACATGAAAGCATGATTGTGAAAGGTTTTCTCACAAAGTAAGGATTACAGGGTTGAAAGGTCTTCTCACCTAATTGAATCAAAGATTAAGAGCTATCCTAATGAAACCTAGCTTGGATTGGTTATTGAATGATACCTTTCCATGGATGACTTATGACTTAGCTTTGATTGGCAAGATGACGTCCCCTTCCATGGATAATAAGAACAAGTAAGAAATGACTATTTTGTGGGATTTATGCTTAGCACCGAAAAGATATTGAGATGAAAGCTTTCCCGTTAGTAAAGGCTGGGTTTCTAGATGCAATCTCATTATCCCTTACCTATGTGCCCCCATAGGATGATTATCTAGATAGACATTAGCTAGTGAATCCACTTAAGCTAGAAGTTCATGGTCCTTACCTTGGCAAGTAGAACAACCAGTTTCAGTGTGGGAGACACCGGGGTATCATGTTATAGCTCACATGGTCACTATGTCGGTTAAGGCCACTTCCCACAATAATAATGAACTACGATTACTTCAAGAAGTATCTCATATTTGTTCAAAGGTTTTAAAGATGTTATCTTGCGTTGACCATGTTTTATGACTTATGTTTTCTAACCCTTTTATATCATGTTTTAGCTTGGTCATTGCAATGTCATGAAATGTCCTATTTTAGCATGGTTGAAATTTTTTATGCATGGATATCATACTTGGTAAATTTTTTTGTACTAACGCATACTCTTGTCTACATTTCCCCAAATGTAGGGTCCTCAGTTTTGTGGCTAGTGGTTGATTGCAAGATTTACGAGCTTTGGTGAGTTCTCGTGCTTCGAGGATGGATTTTTATTGTTCGTAGTTTATGTCTTACTTTCAGTTTTGGACATGATGTATGGGCTAGGCCCAATTTCATTCTATTGTACTAGATGGTTAATGAGACAAGTGTTTTAGACTTCCGCTTTACTTTTATAAAATGTTTTGGACTTCAAATATTGTTGTTATCTCTTTTATTTTATTTGTTATTTTATTAATGTTAAGTGGCTTGTATGGGGCCCCTCGGGGTCCTATACGCCATGTTACATCTAGGGTGTACCCCTGGGTCGTGACAAACTTGGTAATTAGAGCACAAGGTTTAGAATGGTTCTAGGATGTCTCATAAGCCACGTCGAGTAGAGTCTTGTTCATGAGTGTGAAACGCACCACATTTATGAATGAGAGGCTACAAGATGATTAGGAAACTCCACTTCTATCATTACACTAAAGTTGTGTGATAAAGTTTAACTCTATAAGGCCTCTCTCTTAATCCTTATCCGATGCTCTACAGGAGATGGCTACTCGAAGAGCTTATGCTAGAAGGAATGTGAGGGAGAATGAGGAACAAGAAGCTCCTCCCCAAGCTCCTCAAGCTCCGGTCGATCCTTTGGCTGAGAATGTGACTAATGCGAAGTTTAGGGCTTCTTTTCAAGTGTTGGGTCAAGCCATGAAGTCCCAAGCCAATAGGGAGGTTGCAGTTCCCGTGAACCCAAATGTGGGTAGGGCGGCATCTAGAGTGAGGGACTTCACTAGGATGAATCCTCTGGAGTTTCATGGTTTTAAGGTTGAGGAAGATCCTGAAGAGTTCATTGATGAGGTTTACAAGGTGTTGATGATCACAGGAGTGACACCGGTGGAAAAGGGGGAGTTGGCCGCTTATCAACTTAAGGGTGTTGCTCAAATATGGTACAACCAATGGAAATAAGAGAGACCGGAAGACGCGGCTCCTCTTGATTGGGAGAAATCTAAGGTTTCTTTCCTTGATAGTTCTTTCCCCTTGAGATTTGGGAGGCAAAAGTGCTTGAGTTCATCAACCTTAGTCAAGAAAGTATGAGTGTAAGGGAATATGCTTTGCAGTTCACACAATTGTCTAAATATGCTCCAACAATGGTTACCAATCCTAGGGCAAGGATGAGTAAGTTCATTTCGGGTGTGTATGAAATGGTGGTTAAAGAGTGTCGTACCTCCATGCTCATTAATGACATGGATATCTCTCGTCTCATGGTTCATGCTCAATAGATCGAAGATGAGAAACTCAAGGAAAATTCTAGGGAGAGAAAGAGGGCTAAAACCGGTGATGGTAATTTTTCTCATGCAAGGTCTGATGGACATGGTCATTCTAGATTTCGACAAAGGTTTTCCGGTCAAGGTTCCTCCAATGCTCTTCCTAAGTTAAGCAAAGATAGGGTGTCTAACCCTAAGCCTCAAGGAGGGAATGGTAGTGGATCTTCGGTGCCTATGTCTACTTGTGCTAGGTGTGGAAAGAAGCACAAGGGTAAGTGCCTAGCCAGCAAGGATAGTTGCTTCAGTTGTGGTGAAAGTGGTCATAAAATGAGGGATTGCTCGATGCTTATGGCTAAAGGAAGAGAGGGGAAGCAAGCTCCTCCTAGTGGTTCAGGTTCCAATGCTCCCAAGCAAAACCAATTCTATGCACTTCAGACTCGTGGTAAAAAAGAGGGTTCTCCCAATGTGGTTACCGGTATGTTGAAAGTTTCCCAACTTGATGTTTATTCTTTACTTGATCCTGGTGCTACCTTGTCTTTTGTGACGCCATATGTGGCTATGAGGTTTAATGTTCTTCCAGATGTGTTGTTAGATCCTTTTTCTGTCTCTACTCTTGTTGGTGATTTTATTGTGGCTAAGAGGGTCTAGTTGACTTGGTAGAGCTTCATATGCTAGATTTTGATGTTATCATTGGTATGGACTGGCTGCACTCATGTTATGCTTCTATTGATTGTAGAACTTGCGTAGTCAAGTTTAAGTTCCCGAATGAGCCTATCTCAGAATGGAAATGGGAAAATTCTAATCCTAAGGGTCAGTTTGTCTCTTGTCTTAAAGTTAGAAAGATGATTTCTAAGGGTTGCATTTACCATCTAGTTAGGGTGAGGGATGTGGATTCTGAAACCCCCACTCTTGAGTTGGTCCCCGTTGTTAATGAGTTTCCGAAAGTGTTCACAGATGATTTACCTGGTATTCCTCCCGAGAGGGAAACAGACTTCGGTATTGACCTTCTCCCAGATACACAACCTATTTCTATTCCTCTTTACCATATGGCTCCGGTAGAACGAAAAGATTTGAAAGAACAATTGAAGGATTTATTGGATAAGGGTTTCATCCGACCAAGTATCTCTTCATGGGGTGCTCCAGGTTTGTTTGTTAGAAAGAAAGAAGGCTCTCTTCGTATGTGTATTGACTATCTTCAGTTGAACAAGGTGACCATTAAGAATAAGTATCCTCTTCCAAGGATAGATGATTTGTTTGACCAACTTCAAGGAGCAAGTTATTTCTCTAAGATTGACCATCGGTCAGGCTATCACCAATTGAGGGTGAAGGAATATGACATTTCGAAGACGGATTTTTGACCTTGGCATGGTCATTATGAGTTTTTGGTAATGTTGTTTGTGTTGACTAATGCTCTGGCGACATTTATGGATTTGATGAATAAAGTGTTTAGACAATACCTTGACATATTTGTGATTGTGTTCATTGATGATATATCGATCTATTCGAGAAGTGAGAATGAGCATATGTATCACTTGAGGATTGTGTTCCAAATTCTTAAGGAACAACAACTCTTTGCCAAGTTTAGAAAATGTGAGTTTTGGCTAAGGTTCGTAGCTTTTCTTGGTCATATTGTTTAAAGTAAGGGTATTGAGGTAGATCCTAAGAAGATAGATGCGGTCAAGAGTTGGCCTAGACCTCTATCCCCTTCGGATATTAAAAGTTTCTTGGGTTTAGCCGGTTACTACAGAAGGTTTGTTGAGGGGTTTTCTTCGATTGCCTCTCCTTTGACGGCTTTGACTCAAAGTTCATTTGGTCCGGCATATGAGAAGAGTTTTCAAGAATTGAAAGATAGACTTACTTCCGCTCTGGTGTTGACTTTACCAGAAGGGACTGATGGTTTTATTGTTTATTGTGATGCCTCGAGAACTGGGCTAGGGTGTGTGCTTATGCAAAATGAAAAACTTATTGCCTATGCCTCAAGGCAACTTAATATTCATGAAAAGAACTACCCTACCCATGACCTTGAACTAGTGGTGGTTGTTTTTGCCTTAGGTATTTGGAGGAATTATTTGAATGGTGTTCATGTAGATGTGTTTACCAACCACAAGAGTTTGCAATATGTGTTTAATCAGAAGGATCTAAATCTTCGCCAAAGAAGGTGGCTTGAGTTATTGAAGGATTATGATATGAGTGTTCTCTATCACCCTGGTAAAGCAAATGTGGTGGTGGATGCTCTTAGTCGGTTATCTATAGGTAGTATTGCTCATATTAAGGAGTTGGTTCGAGATGTTCATAGATTGGCCCGATTGGGTGTTCAGTTATTGGATTCTACCAAGGGTGCTGTTATGGTCCACAATGGTTTAGAATCATCTTTAGTGGTGGATGTGAAAGCCAAGCAAGGTCTTGAACCAATTTTGGTTCACTTAAAATAAGCGGTGCTTAAGAAATCTGTTGAGGCTTTCTCCCAAGGGGGAGATGGTGTACTTAAATATCAAGGTCATTTGTGTGTTCCTAATATTGATGACTTGAGGGAACAAATCTTGTTAGAAGCCCATAGTTCTCGGTATTCCATTCATCCGGGATCCACCAAGATGTACCATGATTTACGGGAGGTCTATTGGTGGAATGGGATGAAGAAGGATATAGCGGAATTTGTGACTAAGTGTCCAAATTGTCTACAAGTGAAAGTTGAGAATCAGAGACCGGGAGGTTTGTCCCAAGACATTAGCATTCCTACTTGGAAGTGGGAAGATGTGAATATGGATTTTATTGTTGGTTTGCCTCGCACCCGGCAACAACACGACTCGATTTGGGTTATAGTAGATCGGATGATGAAATCGGCTCATTTTATTCCTGTCAAGGTTTCCTATTCGGCAGAGGATTATGCTAAGTTGTACTTAAGAGAAATGGTAAAGCTGCATGGAGTGCCTTCGTCCATTATTTCTGATCGTGGTACCAAATTCACTTCTCAATTTAAGAAGTCTTTCCAAAAGGGTCTTGGTACTCATGTTATGCTTAGTACAGCCTTTCATCCCCAAATTGATGGGGAAGCGGAGCATACTATCCAAACTTTGGAAGACATTTTGAGGGCTTGTGTGATTGATTTTAAGGGCAATTGGGATGACGATTTTCCATTCATTGAATTTGCTTATAACAATAGCTATCAGTCAAGTATTGATATGGATCCATTTGAGGCTCTTTATGGAAGGAGGTGTAGATCTTCTATAGGTTGGTTTGAGGTGGGTGAAATTTCCATAATAGGTCACGGGTTGGTACATGAGGCTATAGATCTCCTATAGGTTGGTTTGAGGTGGTTTGAGACGTGTTGGCAAGGTTGCTTATGAACTAGAATTGCCTAATGAATTGGCATCGGTCCATCCGGTTTTCCATGTCTCTATGTTTAAGAAGTGTGTTGGTGATCCGACTTCTATAGTTTCCTTAGAAGGTTTGGGAGTCAAGGAGAATCTTTCTTGTGAAGAAGTTCGGGTTGAGATTTTAGACCAGCAAGTCAAGAAGTTAAGAAACAAGGAAGTTGCTTCTGTGAAAGTGTTGTGGAGGAATCATTTAGTTGAGGGTGCTACTTGGGAGGCCGAGGCCGGTATGATGTCCCGATATCCTCATCTCTTTCCTTCTACCCCTATTCTAGCTTGAGGTAATGAGTCCCTCATGGTTTACTCTTTGTTTGGTGTCATGTGTCTTAAATGTTTCCATGATTTCCTTACTATGCATGATTCATGAAAAGTTTAAGTTTTGAGAAAAATGGGTGAACTTGATTGATTTCTACATGTTTATGTGCATTTGAGTGTGAATCACATATATACTACATGATATGATGTTTTAAACATGCTTTAGCTTGGACTTGATGTTTCCTCTTCGGATATATGCATATGAGTATGTTTTAGCTTGGAGTTGATGTTTCCTCCTCGGGTATGTGCATTATATGATTGCATTCATGTTGGGCTTCTAGGCTTAGCTCCTATCTTCATTGTGATGTTGTAAATATATCCTAGCTTGGAGTCGATATTCCTCGGTTGTGTACATTTTGACGAAGTTGTATGCATGATGGGTTGTTAGAATTAGTTTCCACCCTTTTTATAATGTCTTGAATCTCATTCGAGGACGACTGATCCCAATGGGGAGATATTGTAACACCCCAGATTGGAGAAGGGGCAAGAAAACATTTTTCAGAAGCTGTAGGTGCCATCCGACGGAGACCACCCATGGACCGTAGGTGTGGTTTGTGGATTGGCCACCCAAAAAGGGGGTCAGGGGACCTAGAACCACAGCCGGACCAACGGACCGTTGGTGGGACCATGGTCCGTGGTTGAGGGCCCGTGGTCTAGACCCCCAGTTCCATTCTCTGATCCAGACGACGGACCAACAGGACGGGCCGTCGGTCAGACCACGGTCCGTCGGTCTAAGGCGTCGATGGTAGGTCGGCAGTTATTTTCAGGGGAGTTGGGTCTTTTCCTAATTAGTCTAGCCTAATACCTTGTCATTTTACCCTTCACTAAGACCCCTATATAAGTATTTTAACCCCCAAATTTTCCCAATAGAAATCACTCTCTCAAATTTCTAAAAGAAGAACAAGTCTCCTCTCCAAACAATTTCTCTCTCTAGAAAGCTTGAAGAAAAAAAGATTCAACCTAGTGTTTCAAGTCAAGTCTCCATTCCTATATTGAAGATAAGCAATTGGCTTTAAGGTATGATAGTTATAATCCGTGGATTCCTTCCATTCATGGAGTTACCAAATTCTCCTATTTTCAAAGTTAGAAATCCCCAATTGAGTTAGGATTTTCTTCAATTGTCATAGGTTCTCTTTATTATTGATTTAAATGATTCAATTATGATCTCTTATGCATGAATTGATGAAATACTATGATTTTATGAGGATTTCCTCATGAACCCATGAAATCCCCATGTTTGTTTTCCAAATTATGATCATATGATGTGGTTTTTGATTATAAAAGTGGAATTTTATGGAATAGAACATGTATTTGATAGATTTATATGAATTTATGATGGAATATATATCTAACCCATGTTCTCTAAATGTTGATGATTGTGACACATTTGAGAGGAAATATATGCGACCGAGTCTTGGTTTTTTTCACTACCAAAAAAAGGATGTGGTGGTACTCGTCTTATCCCACCGAGACAAGTCAGCCTAAAGCCCAACCATGATGATAAAATGCGGAAACAAAATTAAATAAAAGCTTAATAACAATCACTAATGCAGATAACAGGTCAACTTAACTAAATCCCCAAAACCTGATCGTCACGTGCACAAGTCTCTAATGTATTACAATGGATTTGAAAGGAAAACATAAGTATCTAATGATATTGTCTCTAAAGCAAAATAAAATCATAAATAGGAGTAAGAGGGTCTATACACTCAACGAGGGTTGAGAAATTCCATTACTACCCAACACATACCACAAGAAAATACACGATTCTATACACTTGACAAGGGTTGAGAAATCCACTTGCCTCAAATAGTCGAACAATCATTACGAGACTTGAGTCTTCCCTTTTCATTGGACTTCCAAATAAATGCAATCTATTCAGATAAGTAACCACAATAAGATTTCCAAACTAAAAACACCAATATTACTATATGTCTAGCCTAGACCGATAAAAACTCACTCAAATCTATCATCAAGTTCCTAATCTTGATGCCAATTAACATGTAAAATCTCATATTTTCCAAATTTCAAGCCTAGGGTTAACTTTCAACTTCTCCATTAATATAATTCTAATTATATTCATATAATACAATATACCTGATATTTAATTACCTATCTCAACATATCAAAACTTGAACCATAACTTGATAACTATAAGAAATTTCCAACCCAAACGAGTTAAGCTAGCAGTTTATCCAAAAACTCATCAAAAGTTTCCAATGATTAGCTCATCATTGGATCATTAACTTCATTAAATGGTTTCATCATTACATAATTCTTAAATATAATATGTTTACCATTTTTTCTGGCCGAATTTTTTCAAACAATAATAACTAAAATTTAGACTCTCTCTCAAAGATATATTATTATACTAATGTATACTACCCATCCTAGCAATTACTACACATAATAAGAATTGAACTTGAGGTTTACCACAAGCATGAATGTTTTTTTATTTCGGCACCAAACTGTACCTCCCTATCGAAGCCATAGGTTAATTATTACCAAACTCCATTCTTCTTCTTTTTTCTAAATAAAATAATTATGTATTAAAAATCACAAACCCTAGTAACTTATTTTAATATATATGGGCCAAGTAGAATAGGGTATTATACAAAAACATTATAAAAGGATTTGACTCATTAGTTACCAATTAAACTACTTATCTAAAATTAACCGTAAGTTGATTAACTATAGTTACACGAATAGTTTAATTCCCAACCAATTTCACAAACTGATCAAAAGTGACTCAGAGCAACTAACGAGATGGGTAAAATGGTAATTTTATGAAAGAATTTCCAAATATGACCTTCAGGGTCATTACAGTTTTGGACATCCTACATATCCCGGGTTATAAGGGAATCAGGTCACGTGTAGTTCAAGGAGATGGAATGATGAGTTGAAGTTGAGTGAGGTCCCATCGAGGCTTCGGTTCGCGGCTCCTATTTTTACATGAAAATTAATAAAAACTAATAGTCAATGAGAAAATACAAAACAAGCTCCTATCTATGCAGCTTTTCTTGCATCTTGAGTTCAATCTTCACTTTGAGTCTTGATCTGCGGATATCATCTAGCTCGTTCTGGTGTGTACCTTAATCTCGAACTTAATTTGAGGCTTAAAATTGACATTTCGAGTGAGCTTTTGACACTCTTTAAAATGACAATTTTAAACTGTTCTTAAATGCCTGCATGTTTTCTTGATCAGTAGTTGAATAGAAGCAGATGTCAGGAGGTCAAACTGCTACATGCATTGAAAAAGGTAATTCTAGCTATCATGTTGATTGATCAATCTGAAAAGAGTTGAAACTTTGTTCCTGAATTTCAAATCCATGATTCGCTTGAAGAAACCTGCAGATCATTACAAACAAAAAAAAACAAATTTTGTCCCCAGTTTTCATTGGAAAAAATTTGTGAGTTGTTAGCAAATATGAATAAAATAAACTCTAACTAAAAAGCGTTTATCCTAGGAAAAAGTAAAAAATAACTTTCTCAGACTAGGAAGTGTTTATCCTAGGAGAAAATAAAAACAACTATCTCAGATTAAAAGGTGTTTATCCTCAGAGAAAATAAAAAATAATTGTCTCAGACTTGAAAGTTTTTATCCTAGGAGAAAATAAAAGCAGTTGTCTCAGACTAAGAAGTGTTTATCGTAGGAGAAAATAAAAATAATTATCTCAGACTAGGAAGCGTTTATCCTACGAGAAAATAAAAAATAACGGTTTCAGGCAAGAAAGTGTTTATCCTAGGAGAAACTGAAAATAAAGCTCTTAGACTAGGAAGGGTTTATCCTAAGAGAAAATAATAAATAAAGTCTCAGGCTAGGAATTGTTTATCCTAGAAAAAAATACAAAATACCGATCTCAGACTAGGAAGTGTTTATCCTAGGAGAAAATAAAAAATAACGTCTCAGACTAGGAAGTGTTTATCGTAGGAGACAATAAAAAATAACAGTCTCAGAGTAGGAAGTGTTTATCCTAGGAGAAAATAAAAAATAACGGTCTCAGACTAGAAAATATTTATCCTATCAGAAAATGAAAATAAAAGTTTAAGACTAGGAAGTGTTTATCCTAGGAGAAAATAAAATATAAAGTGTCAGACTAGGAAGTGTTTATCCTATGAAAAAGTAAAAAATAACGTCTCAGACTAGGCTGTGTTTATCCTATGAGAAAATAAAAAATAACAGCCTTACACTTGGAAGTATTTATCTTAGGAGAAAATAAAATAAAAATAAGGGTCTCAGACTAGGAACTGTTTATCCTAGGAGAAAATGAAAATGAAGGTCTCATATTAGGAAGTGGTTATCCTAGAAGAAAAATAAAAAATAAAGTCTCAAACTAGGAAGTGTTTATCCTAGGAGAAAATGAAAGTAAAGGTATCAGACTAGAAAGTATTTATTTTAGGAGAAAAATAAAAAAATAAAGTCTCAGATTAAGAAGTGTTTATCCTAGGAGAAAATAAAATAAAGGTTTCACACTAGGAAGTTGTTATCCTAGGAGAAAATTTTTAAAAAAAGTCTCAGACTAGGAAGTGTTTATCCTAGGAGAATATAAAAATAAAGGTATCGAACAAGGAAGTGTTTATCTTAGGAGAAAATAAAAATAAAGGTCTCAGACTAGGCAATGTTTATTCTAGGAGAGAAGAAAAAAAAAAACAATTTGTGCAAGCATAAAGAGAAAAAAAGGTAAAAAGATTTTATTTTAACTCTATTAGCAAATTTGAACCTCTAAAACAAAGTTTATTTCAGCCAGTAAGCCCCCTGTTTCAAAAACAAAGAAGAAAATTGTGAGTTTTAAAATGGTGGTCAGTTTGTAGCTTTGGCTTTGAGAATGATTGCTCCTGTTGTCACCATATTTGAAGTTGATTTCAGCTTGGGTAGACTTTTTTCATTTGGCAGTTAGCTTATCTTGAAATCTCTAGTTACTCAGAATTTCAAACTTCACATTTGTGATATTGTTTTCATCCTCCAACAGTCATCGAATCCTATATTCATATAAATTCTCAAAATTTGTCAATTATTGACAAGTTACTATACATATCACTATTTCTTGAATTATGTCACATTTGATGTGCTGGGCAAACTTTGCTTTGTGAAATTGAAGAGATGGTAGCAATTTTGAAATCATTTTCTACTTCTTTTAATGAAGACTAACTCAAGGACAAATTGTAAACTGAATTGAGCAACACAAAAAATAAGAAGAAATAATATTTGACCCTTTTGGAAGAAAATAAAAAGAAAAAAAATGGACTCCTTTAAGAGTGGTAGTAAATTATAATGATCATGACATGAATTTTTGATTAAATGGTCTGATCTGTCCAATCAATCTCAACTTCATCTTTGTCAAACTTTCAACTTTTGAAGTAAGACTTCTATAATTCAATTTTTGCACAAGATTCATGGCTCACATTTGACTTGTGATGCCTCGAAAGGTTTTCAGTAACAACTCTCTTTCATTTTTGTTTTCTCTCGCTCACTATCTACTTACGGTGCCCTGAGGGTTTTCACCAATAAGACTCTCCCATTTTCACTTTTAAGTGACATGCCATTTTTCATTATATGATAATCAACACTGAAAGCTTGTTTGACTTGTCATTATTAAAAATTGATTATAAGGTCTTATTTGGATTGTAATGTGGCTATTGGACAGGGTTACAAAGAAAAGGATGGCATGAAAGCTCAAATATAATATTTGTAATAGCGTTAAGACTTTCAACTTTTAGAATCGACTCTTTTGCAAAAACTTTTTTTTTGGCCAAGTTTTTGTGATGAGGACTTTCTAAATTTTTCTTGGTTGGACCGAACTTCAAAATAAGGCTGCTTGTATATCTTGTCAAAGCAAGAATCAGGTCGAATGTAGTTCAAAAAGCTTGTTCTTTTGTTGGTATTGATTTTTTTCAACTTTTCTTTCTTTCTTCTTCTTTTTCTGGACTCTTTTTGTTTTTCTTGACTCTTTATGTGACTTCTTTCTTCTTTTTGAATTTGTGACTCTTTTCCTCTTCTTTTTTGACTGTATGTTGATTCCAAAAAAAGGGTACGAAAGGAAATAAAATTAAGGCTCAAAAGGGGTAGGAAAGGATTACACAATGTTTAGATAGTAGAATGATATGTCTTCGTCATATCAATTATTAAAAATGTCAAATACAAGCATGCTCTTTAAGATGTGAAGTGAAAATCATACAGTATCTCTTTGCAACGTATATATTGATGGACATGTATATCATTTTTTTCCATGTTTGTCAGTTAAAAATCTCCATTAGAGTAATTCCTTCTTTACAACAAATGACATATGTCACTTTAGATGATAATTATCTTTTTAACCATTTTTCGATAATAAAGGACATATCAAGGTGTTTATGTACTTTATTCATTTCCTCAAATATATTTTTTTATCTTTGGTGTATTCATTCCATGACTAGATATCATTTTAAGATCCGACCAAATTCCTCTTGCATATCAAGTCAAAAAAACTGAATTAAAAAAGAGAGGTATATGAAAAGTTAAACAGAACATATCAAAATGACACAGAAAAAAAATTATATTAAGACAAAAAGACTTGATGACAAGACAAAAAACTAAAGTTTAGGTTACAACCCTATAATAACCTAAACTATGACAAGACTCAACAAACAGACACATAAGATAGATTATAGAAGGGGCCGACTTACTAAAATAAAATAAAAAACTGAATTGCATAGCAGAAATGACGACAAAATAAAATATCCATACGCTCTTTTCTAGAGAACAGAAGAGTGTCTCCCAATAACCAAACTTGACTTCGTAGCCACTTCTTTCCACATTAGCCTTCACAAAGGCTCCACCAATTTTAGTTGTCTTTTTTTGGGAATTGAGAGAATTGTCACATTTTTAGTCATCACATATCATCTCAATAAAGTATGTTGCTGTAATATACCACAAATAATATAAATTACAGTTCAAATTAGACTGACAAAAATGAATAAACAAATCTTTAGGCTAAGGCATGGATATCTCGCTTTCTTTAAGGAGATTCAAGCCCACTGCGGCATAATCTACAACGATCCAGTAGTATGTCTCTTGATTTTTCCCCTCCAGGATACAACAGCCAACAACGTCATAAAACTCAAATAACTCTAGATTAGTTGAAGAGTCCAAAGCTCCACAAAAAGAACACCTCCCTTCAACGTATAATACTCTCTTTTGTATAGTGAATATAGTTGAATACTTAGAATTTTCTCTTTGTCTCAAGTCTCTCTTTCACTACACTAACCTCAATATAAACTTCTTATCTTTTCTTACATTATTTCTCTTCCTTCTCATCTTCTTGAAATACTTCAAAAAGGAAGAAACACCACTATCTATAGGTGAAGAAGTCTTTAATATAATCAATAGGTAGAATGAGAGGTAGTAATGTGGGTAGATAAATGTGATAGATGTTACATAATTTACAAGAAACTAATGGTCATATGATTTACAAGAAATTAATGACCATTAGAGTTAAAAGAACTAATGCCCATATAAGTTATAAGAACTAATAGTTATCTTCTACCATATTTTATACCACTAACTTATGCATTTAATATTTTATTTTAATAATAAAATTCATAATACACCAACATTCCCCCACTCATTTTAATATTAAAATAATAGAGTTCACCAATTTAGTTGAAGGGTCACCAATTTAGTTGAAGGGAGACTATTATGCATAATGAAGGTATGCTCTGTATTGAACCTTCACTTAGTAAAACAATAATCTTTACACCAGAGTCAGTAGTGGTCTTAGACTTGAACTATGACTGCTTACGGAAAATAAGGTATTACTACTTACACACAATAATCAAGGTGTTGACTTAAGTTTTAATAGCCAACACATTACGGCCTTGTGCTATCCCGATTTCATAAGTGTTTTTGAGAACAAACCCATTCTCATAGAAAGTGGCCTACTTTCACACTCACATAGGTGAAATCTGTCAAGGGTGTTCCTATAATTTGACACCCCACTTATACTAGATACAAACTTTCAATAAGAGTTCAAAGAACGAACCTCTAGAAATCATTATAGCATAAATGCACTCATATCATAGGGATTGAATAAAATTAAGAATAGTGCATTTCACAACAAGTCATCATATGATTCGTTCTTCCCATTGAACCTGGTTATAGGATCTCTAGTCCCCAGGTTGGGTTTCCTCATATATGACTTAGAATTTTTTTAGCTTCAATTTCATCCCCCTCGATGTGCTTCAGCCTCTTTATCTTGCAAAGGCCTTAATTCATAAATCTACAAGATTATCAAAAAATTTAACACAATTAATATTGATGGTATACAAGTAATCAATATGATCTCATAATATTGTGTTTTCTTCTCATGAGTTTGAGTTTATCGTTTCAATAATGATTTTTTACTCTACCATTATATTGGTCCTATCACAATTAATCTAAATTAGAAAAAATAATTTCTCAAAATAAAGTGTTTGATAGTAAAATCAATTCACTTTTTAAATAGTTGAAGTTTAAAGTTTTTACTTCAACCTCCATAATAGAGTTAGCAAAAAATAATTTATTTTTCTCATTTCAACAAATAGCACCAAGTTTTCTCATCTGCACCAATAAAACTTTTAAGTATAGCATCATATTTTTTTTCATAAAACAAGCCACCAAATTTCGTATCAAGTAAATTTATCTGATTTTCTTGTGCATGCTATACTTTATGCACAATATCATGTAAAGTGCAATCAGCCACATAGATCATATCTTTATTAGGCTAGCAAACTCCTTTTTTTTTCACAGCTTTCTCACACAATTGAACCAATAGGAGTTGCAAGACTCACAAAACCAACAAAATTGTATTTTACAATTATTTCAATATTATGTGACTTGACAAGGAAAAATTCATCACATGTTTTATGGTATTTTTTTATTCCAAGAACAAAATTTATCTCACCATATATTTCATATCAAAATGGCTACTCAACATGTTTTTATTGTT
>JAJONR010002333.1:0-88377 GCA_029582245.1 Solanum etuberosum | reverse complement strand
GCTATTTCCAATTTAGTTCTTTTTGCAACTCAAGGTGATACATCTAGTGACCTTAACACTTAAGAAATTTTAAATTCCTCGGTAAAATCCTACTCACAACGAAGGATGGTTCGAGTCTTAGCTCAAAAAATTTCTGGGGTGTTACAGAGATGTCTGTTCAAAAAAAAAACATGTCGTTTTTTGAAAATATTTTACAAATTAACTCATTAATAATTTACGAATCAATTAATTAATAATACGCAGATTAATAAATAAATAATTTTGTGAATTAATATTCAGAAAAACGAAATTAACTAATGAGAATGATAAATATATTTTGTCTAAGAAATAATCAATCAATCACACTAAAGCCGAGCTGAGCGACGACGAAGACCACGCGAGGGGACACTCTCTTCTTAACCCTTTAAGAGGTAAAGAAAGTGTTTCATAACACAAGTACAATATTTTGTCTCTATTCTACCAATGAGGGAGAAATGATTTTTTCATTCCTCTCACTTGGTTCCCCCCATATTTCCCTATTCACATTACACCTATAGTTTTCAATTACATCTTACTTAAAACCCAACACTTTCATCATATAAAATAATCATTCGACAAAAGAAAAACATGTAATGGGATATAGTGATAGTATTCACAGTGAATGCATTATTTTAAAATAATAATAATTAAAAGTGAGGCCCCTAAACCTCATTTATTAAAATAAAAATGAAAATATACAAAATCAATCTTCTTTATTTTTGGTTAATTACAAAATCTATCTAACATCAAATCAAACTAAAAGAAAACTGAAAGAAAAAGACAAAACTTCAATTGGCAACCAAAGAGGAAAATGGAGAGTCATTTTCTCAAAATTTCGAACTCTATTCCACTACCATTGATGAGCTCCGAGTACCACCTACCGAAGACCAACTTACAGTTGAATAACGATAGAGATCCAAAATAATTAGAGATAAAAGAATTGTGATCTGGTTATTTAATGATAAAATTGTAGGATTTACAAGATATTTATACAAGTAATAGAGTCCTAATTATCTACTGATTTCAAGCTAATGACCGTTAGCCATAATGGGAGATCCCTGATTTGGGGGAGATCCCTGATTTAGTGTCGATAAATAAGGTATAGTCACCACCCTCCCTCAAACTAATGTTGTGTATCACAAAATATGAGTTTGGACAACAGATAATTGTGTCTACTTCTTGACATGGCCTTTGTAAATAAATCAACCAGTTGATCTTTAGAGGATATATACTTCAGGATAATACTCCGATCTTCAACCAGTTCTCTAATGTAGTGTTAGTCTACATCTATGTGCTTGGTGTTTTCATGATGAACGGGGTTTGTTGCTATTCTGATTGCACTAGTGTTGTCTCCATACAATGTGGTTGATCCTTTCATTTCGATGCCAAGTTCTGATAGCAACCTTCGCAGCCAAATGATTTCAGAGCATGCAGCAAACATACTTCTATATTCTGCCTCTGTGGATGACTTCGATGTTCGAGATTGTTTCTTGCACTTCCAAGAAATCATGCACGAGCCAAGCATCATGCACCAACCTGTAGTGGATCGTCTTGAATCAGGGCATCCTGCCCAATCTGCGTCAGCGTATCCCACCATGTCCAACGATGAAGATGATGGGAATAAGAGACTCCGATTCACAGTACATTTTATGTATCTAATAACCCTGAGCAAAGCAGTGTAGTGCATCTTGTAAGGCTTGGTAACAAATTGGCTTAACACCTGTACTGCATAAGAGATGTCAGGACGACTCATAGTAAGATATATAAGTGATCCAACTAGACGTCTATACAAGGTCTGATCTCCAAAAATCTCTCCTTCCACCTTTTTTGTATTTCGTATTCGCTTCCATTGGAGTATGAACCTTCTTATGATCAATAAGATTGGCTAACTGAACTAGATCTTCTGCATACTTTTGTTGACTGAATCGTATGCCTTCCTTTCCATAACTTAGCTCCAAACCCAAAAAATATGTTAGCTTTCCCAAGTCCTTCATTTTGAACGAGGAGTGTAACAGATCTTTCAAATGAAAGATTCCAACTTCGTCATTTCCTGTGATAATCATGTCATCCACATAAAGAAAGAGAATAATAATACCTGAGGTAGTCCGATGTAAGAATAATGAATAATCTGAGCTACTTTGAGTAAAACCAGCACCTAAGATTATAGTGCGGAACTTTTCAAACCAAGAGCGAGGAGCCTACTTTAATCCATAGAGAGATTTCTTAAGACGACACACCTAATTTAGTTTAATATATTTATAACCTGGTGGTGGATTCATGTAGACCACTTCTTGCAAATCTCCATGCAGGAAATCATTCTTGACGTCCAGTTGATGTAACTTCCAACCTTTTATTGATGCTAAGGCAAGCAATATACGTACGGTCGTCATCTTAGTTACTGGAGCAAATGTTTCATCATAGTCGATTCCATATTCCTGCTTGTATCCTTGAGCTACTAATCTTGCCTTGTATCGATCTAGGGATCCATCAGCTTTCATCTTGATTGAGTACACCCATCTAATTCCAATAATTGTTGCATTTGTTGGTCTATCCACCATATCCCATGTATCATTCTCCTCAAGGGCAACTAATTCTTCATGCATTGCATCCTCCCAACATATCTGACCATTAGCATGCATGTAAGAGTTTGGTACAACTATAGAATTCAAGGTTCTTAGTAAGGCATAAGATCGACCATATTCACCTGTTGAGTATCCATATCGTTCTGGAGGAGGAGCATGCCGAGATGATCGTGTAATGGGGTCAATGCTATTTTGACGAGTGGGAGAAGGTTGGTTGTTAAGATTTAATGAGGCATTATGTGGGTGAGGTAAATAATTAGTATTTGCCGAAGTAGTATCATTAACAAAAAAAGGATCAAAGTCATAAGTAGTACCTGATGTGGTAGAGGACATGGTCGACGAAGGACCAACGGCAAGGTGGCTATGGCAAGCAACATCATGAGAAGAAATTTTTTTCAGGAAAGACATAGTAGAGAATTGTGAGTCTTTGTTAGTATAAATAAAAGAATTCTCAAAGAAGATAACATGTCGTGAGATTCTTAATGAACCACGTGTTGAATCATAACACAAATACCCCTTTTGAATATCATTGTATCCTAAGAAAACACATTTAACGGCTTTTGAAGAAAATTTATGTCGTTCATGATCCGGAAGAAGAACAAAGCACACACAACCAAATACTTTAAGATGTGAGTAGTCAGGCAATTTTTTGAAAAGAATAAAATATGGACAATTTTGTTTCATGACCGAGGATGATTGTCTATTTATGAGATAAATAGATGTTTGGATTTCTTCAACCCAAAATATTTTTGGAACATTTGAAGTATCAAGAAGGGCTAAGGCAGTTTCAACAACATGTCTATTCTTACGTTCCACCACACCATTTTGTTCCGGTGTATACGGACAAGAACGCTGATGAAGTATGCCTTTTTCTTGTAAAAAATTAGTGAGGTTTGTATTGACATATTCCCCTCCTGAATTTGAACGAAAAATCTTGATCTTTTTCTCAAATTGGGTTTCTATAAGGTTATAATTTTTTTTGACAATATTTGGTACCTCAGACTTGTGTTTCAAGAAGAAAATCCATGTATAACGAGATACTTGATCAATGAATAAAATGAAATACTTGTATTCCAAACGAGATATAATTGGAGAAGGTCCCCAAACATCGCTATGAATTAAATCAAAAGGAGTAGAATAATTAGTACTGCTTAATTGAAAAGGAAGTTTATGACTCTTTGATTTTGCACAACTTTCACAAGGTAATTTAGAGGGAAAAGTCAATGAATGTTTGCCCAAAAAATTACAAGATTTAAACATAAAATTTAATCGAGAAGCGTGTGGATGGCCTAAACGGAGATGCCACCAGTTCCACATTTTATTTGAAAATTGGATATCTTTATTTGAAGCTGAAAGAAAACACTGATGGAGTTTGGTATCCTGAGATTGAAGAAGAAACAGCCTGCCAACGTTATGTCCCCTGACCATCATTTCCTCTGTCAATATGTTCTGAATAACATATCCATTAGGAGAAAGTAACCAAAAAAATTTGTTCTACAAGTTGCCCAACAGATAAAAGATTTGCAGTAAGCTTTGGTACACAAATAACTTCTGAAAATGGTTTAATGGAGCCAGTAACTGATGCAGTTAAAACATGACCATTTGCTGTAACAATTTCATGTCTAGAACGTGGTTTAGATAAATCAGAAAATAGTTTTTGATTTCCTGTCATATGATTAGCAGCATCAGAATCAATATGCCATACCGTTGAGTCTGAAAGTTTAGTCTTACCAGGATACGTAGTAGTCAGAGCTAAAGAGATTGCATTAGGAAGGGCAGCCACCAATGATTCTTGTATCATTTTGTAGATATCATTGCGATCAAGCACTTTTGTGCTTGGTGTTTCTCGTGTTCCAGCATCCCTTGCCATCGCTTGGAAGGCTTTATGAGGTGTTGAGCATTTCCCTGGACCAGGTTTCTTACGACATTCCAGAATAATATGACCATCTTTCTTACAATAGTTGCAATAATTTCGCTTCTTGCAGTGGGAAATAACGTGCCCTGTTTCCTTGCAATGATAGCATTGTACAGGCTTGTTAGAGTTGCCCGAGGAAGAAGAACTTTTGTATCCAGCCAAGGTAGTTTCCATGGTAAGGGAATTCTCCATGGAATCTTGAGAACTCAACTGAGTTTCTTCTCGAAGAACTTCAGAAACTACCACCTCCAAAGCTGGTAGTTTTTCCCTGTTAAGAATACTAGCACGCAAATGCTCGAACTCGGGCCTGAGTTTCATTAGAAATTGGACTGTCCTTCTCCTCTTCATCGTAGTCATGAAATCCTTCAATCCAACCGCAGGGATAGAGGCGGCAAAAACCTGATCTTGTTATGCCCATAATGTGAGTAATACAGAATAGAAACAACGAACATTTTTCTCACCTTGTATAGATTCTGCAAGTAGTCTTTCCAATTCAAATTCTCTAGCCAGATTTTTTTGGTTACCGAGGGTATGTAGATGACTCCACATTTCTGATGCTTTCTCAAAAGATGTCATTTCCATGGCTATATCAACAGAGACGGAATTGACAAGCCATGTGATAATTTTGCCTTCTGTGGGTACAATCTTTTTCTTCTGTGGGTACAACCTTTGGGCCATCCGGAATACCAAGGAGGCCTTTGCCTCTAATGAAGGCTTTGAAATGGAACTTCCAAATCGGATAGTTATGCCCATCAAATTTTGTTGACAAGGTATCTCGTGAATCCATCCTAATTCAAAGAGGAAAATAGAAGTCGAAGGGATCAATCAAGGAACAGATTCAGAGATGACTATAGGAATGATGGATGTGGATTGAGAATCTGAACCAAAGATGAACGAAACAAATTTACTAGAGAAAAAAAACTGAGTAGTGAGGATCTGGAAAAAAAACAAGGCTCTTGATACCAAGTTGAATAACGATAGAGATCCAAAACAATTAAAGATAAAAGAATTGTGATCTGTTTATTTAATGATAAAAACTGTAGGATTTACAAGATATTTATACAAGTAATAGAGTCCTAATTATCTACTGATTTCAAGCTAATGACCGTTAGCCATAATGGGAGATCCTTGATTTAGGGGAGATCCCCGATTTAGTGTCGATAAATAAGGTATTGTCAACACTTACCAATATTGCATCTCCTCTTTTGTAGTTGCTTCCAATGTAAGTCACAAATATTTTGATGGATATTGTTGGTCACATCTATTACAAATTAGTGTATATTTATTGCTTTCGTTGTTTACTTAGTTTTACCAAGTCTAGGTGTTTGTTCCTATATTTTTCGGATAGGCTAGAGTAAATAACAAAGTATATAGTACTTTGATATGAGAATATTTTCTGCACCTTTTTAGAAGTCAAGTTATAACTTTAGAGTTTAGATTATAAATTTTCCTTTTCTGCTGAATTTTCAATATAAGCTTTCAATAAAAAGGTTTAGTTATTCTCCAGATCATTTGCTTCTTCTCATAATTTCAATAAGAATTTTCTGTTCACCTCTTTGTTTTATGGTATTAGAGCCAGATTGGGATTCTTCAATCTCTGTTATTGTTATTGTTCTGTGAGAAATTTTTTGTTGTGTAATATGGATCAATTTTACGGGGGAAGTGGTGCAAAGGCATAAAATGGTGTTGAGAAACTTGTAGGAACTAACTACAACTATTGGAGGTTGTGTATGGAGGCTTATCTTCAAGGTCAAGACTTGTGGGAGCTGGTAGCTGGTTCAGATACAGAATTCCAGTAGATACTCCTAATAATATTGAACTACGGAAGATCAAGTGCGGGAAGACTCTATTTGCATTAAGGACATCGATTAGGAAAGAGTTCATTGATCATGTCTGTGATGTTAGTTCTCCTCAACAAGTCTGGGAAACTCTTAAAGGTGATTTTCCATGAAGAATACAACAAGATTACAATTCTTGGAAAATGAATTGGCAATGACGATGCAAGAAACCATGTCAATTTCAGAATACTTCTTGCTAGTGAAGAATATTTATGCTGAAATTTCTGAACTAGATGCAACCGAGAAGATTAGTATATCCCGTTTAAGGAGATTCCTCATTCGTGGTTTAAATAAGGAGTATACGCCCTTTGTCGCCTCCATTCAAGGATGGGTACACTAACCGTCGATTGAAGAACTAAAAAATCTAATCAGGAAGTTTTGGCTAAACAAATGGCTAAAAGTTTCAACTCTAAACATGAAGTTGTTATTTTTTCAAAAGGAAAGTTAAATGAGGATGATCCAAAGGAAGATACTAATTAGAGGAAGGTTTTTGGTAATAATTCAGAAGGATACAAATCAATCAAGTGTCATAGGTATGGGAAGCTTGGGCATATTCACAGATATTGTCATGTTAAGCTCTCTAAAGCAAATGTTGCTTGTGAAGATGAACAAGATGATGAGCCTAAATGGGAGCATTGCTTTACAGTTGAAGATGTTGAAATAAAAGATAATGCGACGTTTGAATTGGCACCAAATAAATCTCATATCAATTATGTTGATCTCAAGGAGGAGTGGATAGTTGATTCTGGTTGTACACACCATGTTACTGGCGATGATTCATTATTTTCAGAGTTGCGACAGCATTAGGGAGAAAGAGTTATTGTAACGGCTGATAACTCGACTTATCCAGTAATTAAGGAAGGTGTGGTTGAAATTGGTATTAATGATACAAACATCAAGCTAAATTATGTCTATCATGTTCCAGGTTTGAGGAAGAAGTCTCTCAAATTATTGATTCTGGAAATATGTTTTGTTTGGTCCAGATGATGTGAAAGTACTTGGTAACATGAAAAATATTGAAGCTGATGTTCTGTTTGCTGGTAAGAAGAAAGGCTCTTTATTTGTTATGTTAGTAGTAGAGGCATATGTGAAGAAAACAAGCCAAATAGATAATGCAGCGATATGGCATGCTCGGTTGGGGCATTTAGGTTATCAAATGCTACAAAATATCTCTTCAGATAAACTCTTAGATGGCATGCCACCTATGAAAATTGCACAAAAGAAAGTGATTTGTCAAGGCTGCCAGTATGGGAAATCACATCGCCTTCCTTTCAAAAGCTCATCAAATCGTAGATCAGCTCCATTTGAACTAGTGCACATAGACTTGAAGGGACCGACAAGAACAAAAAGTTATAACGGCTACCGATATGCAATGATATTGGAAGATGACTTCTCCAAATTTACTTGGGTATATTTTTTTAGGGAGAAGAATGAAGCACTTTCCAAGTTCGTTGAATTCAACGGCATTGCAGAAAAGGAGTTTGGGAAAAAATAAAGTGTTTGAGGAGTGACAATGGTGGTAAATTTATGTCAACAAATTTCTTTCAGTTTTGTGAAGAAAATGGTATTCAAAGACAAATGACGTGTCCCAATACCCCTCAAAAGAATGGGGTTGCAGAAAGAAAGTTGGTACATTTGTTTCTACAAGTCTTTCATGGCTACACGATAATAGTCTACCTCGCGAGCTATGGGCAGAAGCATTTCAATGTGCATATCACATCTGTCACGCTCCGAGCCTACACCCTGAACGTGGCCGGCACTCGAGAATAATTGCTAGCCCCAAGCGAACCCTTGGCCTGACTCAACTCTCAGCGGAAGACCTACTCAACATAAGATGAACTCAAATGTAAAATTTTAACTCAAATGTCTCAAATAAATAACTTAGAATATAATAGAATATTCAACTAGCCAAGAATAGGCAACTCAAGTCTTTAAAATATTTAACAAACGAAATGAAAAAGAATCTTCAAAATACTACTATCTATCTATGAAGCCTCTAACAACTATGATGAAAGTCGGGACAAGACCCACGACATCCTAACAAAACTGAAAAGTAAATGGGAATCCTCCGGAAGCAAGGAGGCTCATCAAGAAAATCTGGGACTCGACTGGATCAACGGAGCGCCGATTGATGATCCTGAACTCCTGTATCTGCATCATAAAAGATGCAGGCCAAATTACGTCAGTACATGGAATGTACGAGCATGAAAGGGGAACTGTAAAGCACAGAGATAAGCTTGATCTGATAAAAAAGAAGAACATACTCACCTCATCTCGACTCAACTCAACTCAACTCAAGGATACTCAAAGATACTCAAACTCAGAAATACTCAACTCAGTTCAATATAAAAACAACAATAAAGATGCATTATAAAGAAATCTTTTAAAACAATAGATAATAACTCAATGTATTTAAAAATACAATAATAACTCTTTTACTCTTATTTGAGAGATTCTCTAAGCGACAACCATCACTATGAGCTATGTGATAATACAACGCCTCGCCCAAGCTGCCAGAACTGTCCTATACCTTGCTGGAGTATAAGACATTCTCAACTAAGTGGATCCACTAAGCTATGCTTAAAAAGCAATAAAGAATCATCTAAAAAGTATGATCATTTTTACCCACGTTGGCTACATGGTTTATGAGGACTTTGAGTTGTTTGAACTCGTCCCCATATCGGTGTTCAATACTACTCCCAATAATATAGCTCAGCTCATATGTTTAAAAATATTTCCTCATCCTCAAACTTTGAGATTATTACTCAAAAGGTTTCTCTTAAAAGAGATAGTACTCATTACTCCTCATGAACTCATTTGGAAATAGATGTTTCCTCTCATTTTTAATGTAAAAACATTTACTATTGGGAATACTTAGTCCCCATGCATTCATTTTGAAAAATGAAACTCAACTCTCCTCATCCTCATACTCAAGTATTAAAACAAGTTTTAAAAGTTGCAAAAGACTTCTCAAAATGACTCGAAAGAACTCTGCTGTTAACTCTACATTAAATTTGTATTATGAATTCAAGGGTTATGATTCATGTTATGAAGGATCTTTCGATGTTTAGATGTAGTTTAGAGTAGTAAGAATCAGAAAGGAGTAAAGGTACACTTTAAAAAAACTCAGAAGGGACAAACGATGGAAAAAAGACGAGGGCAGGTGACCCTGGCGCACTGAGTGGCGCGGGGCACCAACCCCTAAAATACAGAACCCCTTTTCTGGCGCACTGCTGGAGCGGCGCGCCAACCCTGCCTGCAAATTTCCAACAAATTTTCTTTCTCATTTTCTGACCCTAATTCGCATAGAATCGATTGTTTTCCTCAAATTTTTCTTAGATTCAATTACCCAATACAAGTACACGAGAATCTACTCACTTTTTTTTTTATCAAGAACAATCCTCAAAGATCGAAATCCTCACCTCAAAAATTCATCAAACTCCATAAACAAAGCATGAAGAACAAAAACTCAAGAACACCCATGTCGAATTTAAATCATTCAACCTCAAGAAAGAAATTACCGATAAAATCACATGATTGACATGTGGGTGAACGAACCCAACACTTTGAGAACTTACATACCTCTTAGGGACCAAACCCTAGGCGAAATTCCTCGACAAATCTCAAGAATCTTGACGAATGCTTTGAATATCTCCTCTTTTCTCCTCTTGAACTCCTCTCAAAACTCTAAGCGTGATTTAGGATTGTGAAAACTGTCCCAAATCAGTTTAGACCCCTAAAATATTACAAAAAATGTTTAAAGTTGATGGGGTAAGGAAAAGACCAAAATACCCCTCATTAATTCGGGTAAATTTTCTTAATTAGACAAAATAACTTAAAATGAGCATATCTCCCTCATCCGAACTCAAAAGTTAGCAAACTTGGTGGCGTTGGAAAGAGAATTCAAAGACCTTTAATTTGATATCTTATGGACCCCCTAACTCATCCTATACTGAAAGTTATGGTCGTTTGAAGTTGACCCAGAACTCACAAGTTAAAACTAACTTGCAAAATTCTCAATTTAGCTATTTCTAAATTAGGGCTTTCTAACTTTAGCTCTTTCTAAGGTGGGATATTACAATATCTCCCCCCTTGGGAACATTCATCCTAGAATGAGATTACTCTAGAAATGAGGGTGGAAACATTACACCCTACTCAAACACCCCACGAGCAATAAATCAAAATTCAACATTTCCAACTTAAAGAGTACCAACAAATGAATTAGTACCTTGGTTTGAAGCTTCTCCGGAAGCAAAGCGATGTGGGTATATCTTCTTCATGTCCTCCTCAGCCTCCCAAGTAGCTTTCTCAACAAACTGGTTCCTCCATAAGACCTTGACTGATGCAACCTCTTCGGTTCTCAACTTGCAAACCTGACGATCAAGTATCTCAACGGGTATCTCCTCATAAGATAGGCTGTCCTTAATACCAATATTTTCAGTAGGTATAATAAGTGCTGGATCTCCCAATACACTTCTTCAACATTTAAATGTGGAATACCAGATGGACTGATGCTAACTCTGGCGGTAGCTCCAACTCATAGGCTACATTGCCGATCCTCTTGGATATCCTGTATGGACCAATATACTGGGGACTAAGTTTCCCTTCTTACCAAATCTCATAACACCCTTCATGGGTGAAACCTTCAAGTAAACCCAATCGTCCACCTCAGACTCCAAATCTCTTCTCCTAACACCAGTATAGGATTTTTGATGACTTTTTGCTGTTTTCAATCTTTCTTGAATGATATTCACTTTCTCCATCGCTTGATGAACCAAGTCTGGTCCTATCAACCCAGCTTCACCAACTTCAAACCATAAAGAGCCTCATAAGAAGCCATCTAGATGCTAGAGTGATAACTGTTATTGTAAGTAAACTCAATGAGACGTAAGTGATCATCCTAATTACCCTTTAAATCGATCACACACGCCCTCAACATAGCCTCCAAAGTCTGAATTATATGCTCTACTTGACCATCAGTTTGGGGATGGAAAACAGGGCTCAAATTTACCTTCGAACCCAAGCCTTTCTGGAAAGATTTCTAGAATTATGCGGTGAATTACGTACATCTATCTGAAATAATGGACACCGAAACTCCATGAATTCCGACTATCTCTTGAATATACAGTCTGTCATAATCTTCTGCTGAAAAAGTAGTCTTTACCGAAAAGAAATGGGCTGATTTAGTCATTAGATCTACAATCACCCAAATCGAATCATGCTGCCTGCAAGACCGCAACAAACCAGTAATGAAATGCATAATGATCATCTCCCACTTCCATTCCGGAAGATCTATGTTCTGAGCCATACCACCAGGCCTCTGGTGCTCTACCTTGACTTGTTGGCACTTCGGGCACTTAGCAACGAACTCTGCAATACACCTCTTCATGCTACTCCATCAATAGACTTCTCTAAAGTCACGGTACATCTTTGTGGAATCGGGATGGATTGAATATCTGGAACTATGAGCTTCCTCAATGATCCTCTCTTGGAGTTCATCCACCTTTGGTATGCACAATTTACCTTGATACCTCAATACACCATCTCCCCCTTGTTCAAAAGCCATCACTTTCTACTTATGAACATTTGCCTTCAATTCAAGCAAAACAGGGTCTTGGTCTTGTTTCTCTTTCACTTCGGACACTAGTGATGATTCAGCCCCATTCATCACCACTACTCCTCCTTCATTAGAATCCACTAACCGAACTCCCAATCGTGCAAGTCTGTTCACATCTCTTGCTAACTCCTTCTTGCCTTCCTCAACATGGGAAGTACTACCCATAGACAACCTGCTCAAAGCATCAATAACAACATTAGCCTTACCTGGGTGATATATAATACTCATGTCATAATCCTTGAGTAACTCTAACCATCTCCTCTGTCTGAGATTAAGCTCTTTCTGACTGAAAACATACTGAAGACTCTTGTGATCGGTGAACACATCTACATGCACACCATAAAGATAGTGACACCATATTTTCAAAGCAAACACTACAACAGCTAACTCTAGATCATGGGTTGGGTAATTCT
This sequence comes from Solanum etuberosum, assembly GCA_029582245.1. NCBI lineage: Eukaryota > Viridiplantae > Streptophyta > Magnoliopsida > Solanales > Solanaceae > Solanum > Solanum etuberosum. The sequence goes on along the minus strand of JAJONR010002333.1, from coordinate 75,994 downwards.
TCTCATGAACCTTAAGCTGTCTGGATGCATAAGATATAACCTTGCAATTTTTCATCAATATACAACCCAGTCCAACTCTGGATGCATCACAATACACAATAAAACCTTGCGTACCTTTCGGTAAGGTCAACACTGGGCAGTAGTCAACCTAGTTTTCAATTCCTGAAAGCTCTTCTCACAAGCTTCAGACTATTGAAACTTTGTTGTCTTCTGAGTCAACTTTGTCAATGGGGATGAAATAGATGAGAACCCCTCGACGAACCTTCTATAATAACCAGCCAATCTCAAGAAACTCCTAATATTAGTTGGAGATGTGGGTCTAGGCCAGTTCTGCACTGCCTCAATTTTCTGACTGTCTACTCGAATCCCATCACCAGAAATAATGTGGCCTAAGAATCCCACAGACTCAAGCCAAAATTCACACTTAGAGAATTTTGCATACAACTCTCTATCTCTGAGAGTTTGGAGAACTACTCTTAGATGACTAGCATGATCCTCCTCGCTCCTCGAATAAATTAGAATGTCATCAATGAATACGATAACAAACATATCAAGATACGGTTTAAACACTCTGTTCAAAAGATCCATGAACGCTGCAGGAGCATTAGTCAAACCAAAAGACATGAGTAGAAATTCATAATGACCATAGAGGGTCCTGAAAGCTGTCTTTGGAATATCACACTCCCTTACTCGCAACTGATGATAGCCGGATCTGAGGTCTATCTTAGAAAAGCTAGTGTCACCTTGAAGTTGATCGAAAAGATTATCAATCCTTGGAAGAAGATACTTATTCTTTATGGTAACCTTGTTCAATCGACAGTAATCAATACACATCCTAAGTGAACCATCCTTCTTCCTCACAAATAAGACCGGAGCACCCCAAGGTGAGACACTTGGTCAAATGAAACCTTTCTCAAGAAGGTCTTTCAACTGCTCTTTTAACCCAGCGGGAGCCATTCTATATAGCGGAATAGAGATAGGACGAGTATGAGGAAGAATATCTATACCAAAGTCTATTTCTCTCTCAAGAGGGACTCAGAGAAGATCATCTTGAAAGACCTCTGGAAACTCACTCACAACTGGAACTGACTGAAAATGTGGTGTCTCAACACTAGAGTCATTAACACGGACTAAGTGATAGATGCACCCCTTGGAAGCTAACTTTCTCGCCTTAAGGTACGAAATAAAATGACCCTTAGGCACTGCTGAACTACTCCTCCACTCAATAACTGACTCATTAGGAAACTGGAACTTAACTACTCGAGTTCTACAATCAAATGAGGCATAACATGCATGAAGCCAATCCATACCTAGAATAACATCAAACTCCACCATATCTAACTCGACTAAGTCAGCCATGGTGTCCTTGTGATTGAAAGAAATGATAAAATCACGATAAACTCTCTCAGCTAGAATAGACTCACCAACAGGTGTAGAAACACTGAAGGGCTCAAGAAGTTGTTTAGGAATAATATCGAACCTCATAGAAATATTAGGATTCACAAAAAAATAGACTCGCACTAGGATCAAGTAAAGCATAAACCTCAAAAGTAAACAACATCTGGTGAATTCTCTTGTTCTTGACTACTAGTGATAACATACAGATAATTTGCTACTCTGTATGTCCCTTAAGTAGCTCCTCTAGGTTCAGCTCTGTCTGGCGGATCCACGGAAGCAGATTGGGTTCTATTGCCCCTCGTTACCATTACCTTGCCTATTCTTAGGGTGCTCTCTCATGAAGTGACCTGTCTGACCACACTTGAAGCAACCAGTGGAGCCATCTCGACACGCTCCCAGCTGGTTCCTACCACACTTAGCATATGCAGGAGTCCAATTACCTCATGTGCCATACTTCCTTGAGATTGTGTAGGTCTAGATCTGAAGTTCTGAGAATTCTGATTCTTAAACTCACCTCTGTTCCTTGGTGCAGGTGCACTAGCAGATGATGGAGCAGGTCCATTTGGCTTTTGTTGAAAGGATGATCGGTTCACATTGCTCTTCGGCTGCCCGGACTCAATTCCTGTTGTCTTAGCTTTCTTGTTTCGGAACTCTTATCTATCTCTCAGCTTATCTTCATCAACCTGTTGCACATGGATCATCAGCCTTGCTATGTCCATGTCCCCTATCAACATCGCAGCCTTACCCTCCTTTCTTGATACACGAGACAACCCAGATACAAACAAGCTCATCCTGCTCCTCATATCAACAACCATCTCCGGAGCATAACGGGACAGTTGAGTGAACTTGAGAGGCTGTATTCATGCACACTCATGGATTCCTGCTTGAGAGTAAGGAATTCTCTTACCTTTGCCTCTCTCAGCTCACAGGGAAAGAAACGCCCCATGAAGGCACCTTCAAACACAACCCAACTCACAATTGGTCCTCCTTCAACTCTACTCTTCTTCCATTGGTCATACCAAATCCTAGAAACACCCTTGAGTTGGTATGCTACAAGTTCCACACTCTCATCATCAACAACATGCATAACCTCAAACATCTTCTACAACTCTTCCACAAAGTTTTCTGGATCCTCAGTGACACTTGAACCGGGGAAGTCTTGAGGTTACATCCTCAAGAACTCACGGATTCTGGATGGATCAGCCACATCCTGTCAAACCTCTATCTTTTGCCCAGCTTGGTTGGTCACAACTTGACTCAACATCCGGGTAGCATCTCGAAACTCAGCGTTACTGCCTCTCCTTGGGGTTGCACTTCTGGTGCATTGGGAAACCCTTGATCATGGGGATCAACATTCCTCCTATCAGGATGACCTCAGACGGCTCTTCGTGGAGGCATTATCTGAAAAGATACGCGCAAGCATGAATTAGAAAGAAAGTTTTATAGAGTTGAACTCTATTGCACGAAAAGAGTATGAAATAAGTGAGATATTTCCTAAATGTCGTAGCCTCCTTATTATAGATGTGGTGCGCTTTACACCGATAACTAAAACTCTCCAGACATGGCTTCATAGACACCGTAGGACTCTAGAACTCTGTACTCTAATACCAAGTTTGTCACACCCCGAGCCTACACCCTGGACGTGACCGGCACTTGAGAACCATTGCTGGCCCCAAGCGAACCCTTGGCCTGGCTCAAATCTCAGCGGAAGACTTACTCAACATAAGATGAACTCAAATGTAAAACTTTAACTCAAATGTCTCAAATAAATAACTTAGAATATAATATAATATTCAACTATCCAAAAATAGGTAACTCAAGTATTTAAAACATTTAACAAAAGAAATGGAAAAGACTCCTCAAAACACTACAATCTATCTATGAAGCCTCTAACAACTATGATGGAAGTCGGGATAAGCCCACGACATCCTAAATAAACTGAAAAGTAAATGGGAATCCTCCGGAATCAAGGAGGCTCACCAAGCAAAGCTGGGACTCGACTGGATCAACGGAGCACCGGTTGATGATCCTGAACTCCTGTATCTGCATCATAAAAGATGCAGGCCAAATGGCGTCAGTACATGGAATGTACGAGCATGTAAGGGGAACTCTAAAGCACATACATAAGCTTGAACTGATAAAAAGGAAGAACATACTTACCTCATCTCGACTCAACTCAACTCAACTCAACTCAAGGATACTCAAAGACACTCAAACTCAGAAATACTCAACTCAGTTCAATATAAAAGCAACAATAAAGATGCATTATAAAGAAAGCTTTTAAAATAATAGATAATAACTAAATGTATTTAAAGGTACAATAATAACTCGTTTACTCTTATTAGGGAGATTCTCTAACCGACAACCATCACTATGAGCTATCTGATGATACAACGTTTCGCCCATGCTGCCAGAACTATCCTATACCTTACCGGAGTATAAGATATCCTCAACTAAGTGGATCCACTAAGCTATGCTTAAAAATCAATAAGGAATAATCTAAAAAGTATGACCCTTTCTACCCACGTTGGCTACATGGTTTATGAGGACTTTGAGTTGTTTGAACTCGTCCTCATATCGGTGCTCAATACTACTCCCAATGATATAGCTCAGCTCATATGCTTAAATTTTTTTTCTCATCCTCAAACTTTGAGATTATTACTCAAAAAGTTTCTCTTAAAAGAGATAGTACTCAAAACTCCTCATGAACTCATTTGGAAATCGATGTTTCCTCTCATTTTAAATGTAAAAATATTTACTCTTGGGAATACTTAGTCCCCATATATTCATTTTTAAAAATGAAACTCAACTCTCCTCATCCTCATACTCAAGTACTCAAGTCTTAAAAAAAGTTTTAAAAGTTGCAAAAGACTTCTCAAAATGACTCGAAAGAACTCTCAAGACTTTACTCTACTCTACCTTGAATTTGAATTATGAATTCAAGGGTTATGATTCATGTTATGAAGGATCTCTCAATGTTTAGATGTAGTTTATATTTGTTAGAATCAGAAAGGAGTGTAGGTACACTTTAAAAGAACTCAGACGGGACAAACAACGGAAAAAAGATGGGGGCAGGCGACCCTGGCACACTGAGTGGCGCGGGGCGCCAACCTCTAAACTACAGAACCTTTTTTCTGGCACACTGCTGGAGTGACGCGCTATCCCCTGCCCAGAAATTTCCGACGAATTTTCTTTCTCATTTTCTAACCCTAATTCGCCTAAAATCGGTTGTTTTCCTCAAATTTTCCTTAGATTAAATTATCCAATACAAGTACATGAGAATATACTCACTTTTCCTCAAGAACAATCCTCACCTCAAAAATTCATCAAACTCCATAAACAAAGCATGAAGAACAAAACCTCAAGAACACCCATCAAGAATTCAAATCATTCAACTTCAAGAATGAAATTACGGATAAAATCACATGATTGGCGCATGGGTGAATGAACCCAACACTATGAGAACTTACATACCTCTTAGAGATCAAACCCTTGGCGAAATTCCTCGACAAATCTCAAGAATCTTGACGAACGCTTTGAACCTCTCCTCTTTTTTCCTCTTGAACTCCTCTCAAAATCCTAAGCGTGATTTAGGATAGTGAAAATTGACCAGAATTAGTTTGGACCCCTAAAAAATTACCAAAAACGTTTAAAGCTGATGGGGTAAGGAAAAGACCAAAATACCCTTCATTAATTTGGATAAATTTCCTTAATTGGATAGACCGACTTCAAATGGGCATATCTCCCTCATCCAAAATTGAAATTTAGCAAACTTGGTGGCGTTGGAAAGAGAATTCAAAGGCCTTTCATTTGATATCTTATGGGCCACCTAACTCATCCTGTACTGAATGTTATGGTTGTTTGAAGTTGACCCATAACTCACAAGTTAAGACTAACTTGCAAAATTCTCAATTTAGCTATTTTTAAATTAGCGCTTTCTAACTTTTCTAAGGTGGGATGTTACAACGTCATAAATCGTTTACCTCCTTGGACTGGTAAGGAAAAGACTCCTTTCGAATTTCTATATAGTCGAAAGCCAAATGTTAGTTACTTTTAGGTCTTTGGTTCTATTTGCTATGTTCATGTTCCGAAATCAAATAGAACCAAACTTAATCCGAAATCAAAGAGATGTCTGTTTGTTGGTTATGATTCATACAACAAAAGGTGGAAGTACATGGTCCAGAAACCAAAAAGTTTTTTTACATCTAGAGATGTTGTGTTTGATGAAGTGTCATCTTGGTGTACAACCCAAAAATCAAGTCTAGAGAATGTCACACTTAATGATTACCAAAATAAGTCGTTGTTTCTTGAAATTAGTGCTCAAGGAGTTGATGAATCCCCTACCCCAGCCATGGAACCCTCATCTTCAGAAAATGGACAGGAAATGGCTAGAAGATCTTTGAGGGAGAAAAGGCAACAAAATGATCTCAAAAATTATCAAATGAAGTTAAATTATTGCACTATGACTTCGTGTTTCTTTAATGGAGCATTTGATGAAGAACCTACATGTTACGAGGAAGCTAAAGGCTGTAAAAATGGGAAATAGAAATGCAAGAAGAGATTGATTCTTGAGGAAGAATGATACATGTGGGCTTGTACCAAAGCCACAAAGCAACAAACTAGTCACTTGTAAGTGGGTCTATTGATTGAAAAAGAAATCAGACGACACAATCGAAAGATGCAAAGCCCGTCTTATTTCTCGTGGATTTTCTCAAAGTTATGGGCAAGACTATGAAGAAACCTTCAGTTATATGACGAAAATGGTAACTGTGAGATCGTTTTTCTCACTTGTTGCTTTTAGAAATTGGAAGTTATGGCAACTTGATGTAAATAATGCATTTCTCTATGGAGAGTTGGATCGCGAAGTTCTAATGGAGTAACCTCAAGGGCTCAACTCTAAGCAATTTCCCAATCATTTTTGTCAATTGAAGAAGACGTTGTATGGCCTCGAACAAGCTCTGTGTGCTTGGTATAGTAAAACTGCACAATATTTTATTTTTTGTGGATTTAAAGTTTCTGATTCAGATCTAGTTTATTTGTAAAATTAGAATCACAAATCCATTTCTTGGTTTTATTATAGGTGGATGATATGACAATTACCGGAAGTGATGAAGAAGAAATATCTCGATTGAAGGATTATCTGTCAATTCGACTTGAGATGAAGAATTTAGGTGAGGTTGAGTGATTTTTGGTTTGAAAGTGGAGAAAACTAGCCAAGGTTACTTTATATGTCAAAAAATATATGCTAAGAATTTGTTGAAGCATTTTAGAATGGGGGAGGCAAAAGAAATGGCAACTCTAATAAGATGAAGAAAGATGAAGGTACGTTGTTGAAGGATGCTAGATCATTTCGACAACTTTTTGATAGTTTAAGTTACTTAAACATCACAAGTCCAGAAATCACATATTCTATTAGTACTGTCTCTCAGTTTATGCATGATCCAAGAACTCCTCATTTAGAGGTAGCAAAAAGGATTCTACGTTAAATAAAAATTCAGTTAATTATGTTCTTATGTATGAGAAAGGGAATGATTTTATGTTGCAAGGATTTTCAGATGCAGATTGGGCAGGTGATACGGCTTGTCGTCGTTCAACTTTAGGGTACTATCCAAACCTTGGATCTTTGGCTGTTTCTTGGCGTAGCAAGAAGCAGTCCACTGTTGCTTTGTTTAGTACAGAAGCGGAATATATAGCAGCGACAATGGAAGCCTAGGAATGCATTTGGATAAAATGTTTGATGGGAGATATTTTTGGCAGAGTGGACTACGCTTGTGAAAATTCAATGTGATAAAGAGAGTGTCATCAAACTTGCTTCAAATCCAGTTTTTCATGGGTGAACAAAACACATAGAAGTTTGTCACCATTTTATTCGAGAGAAAGTATTGAATCAATAAATTGAGTTGAAAGTAGTTCATACCAGTGCAAAAGTAACAAATATCTTTACAAAGGCTTTAGCGAAGCCTGATTTTGAAAAGTTTAGAGTTGCTCTTGGAATCATTGACAGTAAATATGTACTGAGGGGGAGTATTACAAATTAGTGTATATTTACTACTTTCGATGTTTTAATTAGTTTTACCAAGTCTAGGTGTTTGTTCCTATATTTTTGGGATAGTCTAGAGTCAAAAACAAAGTATATCAATACTTTGATATGGGAATATTTTCGGCACCTTTTTAGGAGTCAAGTTATACGACTTTTATGAGTCAGTTATAGCTTTAGAGTTTAGTTTATAAATTTCTCTTTTCTGTTGTATTTTGAATATAAGCTTTCAATAAAAAGGTTTAGTTATTCTATGGATCATTTGCTTCTTCTCATCATTTCAATAAGAATTTTCTGTACAACTATTTTTTTTAACATCTTACGAGGTCCTATGCACGCAAACTTGACTCTGGAGATTGGAATTCATGGAAATCGCCTCTCAATCTTAGAAGCGTTGCTCTTGGGTTTCGATTGAAGTTGATCCATATCAACATCAACTCCAAAGTCTTGGTTAGCTCAAAAAAAGGAAGCTTAAAAAAGTTGAATTTTTAATTTTTGTGTTGCTCTAAAATGCTCTAGGTAAGACTTGTTCGCAACAAGTTTTTGTAGCACCGAATTTTTACTGCAAGCAAAATAAATAAAAGAAAAAATTAATTGTTATTGATGAATCTTGTTAGTACAATTATATTCCTCTCTTGATTCTTTTCTCCTAGTGTTTCTCCGTGATTCAAGGGATGTTTGTAGCGTGTTTCTCAAATGTAGGATGATGCAGACCTCCTTGAGATGTATTTGATCTCTGGAAACGTCGGAAACCACTTCGTAATTTCAAGTCGATCTCCAGGATGAATACCGTTGACCACTCCTTCAAAGAGCTGTGTAGTCGATGTTGTAGCTTTTTCCAATGCTTGCTCCAATGCTTGTTCAAGTGTTTGTAGAATTGTGTTTTCAATTTTCTTGAATGTCATGTCTATCCCCTATTTATAGTTGTAGTGGGGTGGACAATATTGCTTATGATTGTCCAAAGGATGTCATTTTGACACTTGGGAGATTGTGGCTGGTTCTTGAATTTGACTGGAACTATTATCTCATTTGCACACGTGGCGCCATCTTGTTGGTCTTGGATGCCTAGTCAATGTGAATTGTGGCATGAGTTTGGGCTTCAAGGTGAAATGAACCTTGGACTTGAATTTAATAAAATTGACATATTTATTTGTAAAGCCTAAATTAATCATTCAAACCAAATGAACATGGATTTAATTCAATAAAATTTATGTATCTACAAATGCCCCTTACTTAGAGACTTGTCGACGTGTAGGCTTGTTGAAACTTGACGAAGAGACTTGAAGTATTCATGAATGTATTTTCATTTTTTGAGACTTATCAACGTGTAGGCTTGCCGAATTTAACGACGAGAGTTGAAGATTTCATGAGTGTGTTTTCATTTTTGAGACTTCTCGACGTGTAGGCTTGTCGAAACTTGACGACGAAATTTGAATTCTTCATGAATGTATTTTTGAGACTTCAAAAATATTTGTTTCTTGTCGTCGCATTCTAACTAGGCTACTACAAATGATGTGTTTGCAATGATCTTAATTTTTTTCTTGAAAAAACATTCTTGCTCGACAATAACGTGGCCCATATATATATATATTGATTTGAAATAGATGGGTCTAGTGATAACATTTTTTTCATGTGATCTTTGTCACAGGGAATCAGAAAATAAGAAAATTGAGTAGACTTTTGAACCAAATAAAAAGAATATTAACTTTCATTTGGTATGTAAGTCAATTAATGAATCTAAATTAAAAGATTCTTCCTTTGTTAATTCTTTGGTTCATCCTTTCCATATTGGTGTGGTTTCAATATGGGCGGTGAATCTATCAATCCAAATCAGATTTTCTTATTCCAAATTCACCATAACATTCCTTATGGAAGGATTAGAAATCTTTCACAAGAATATCTATATAATCTTCTCCAATGCACAAAGGATTTTCATCACACAAAATTTTAGACGCTGCAAAGACAAGTTGTCCGAGTGTGTTTAACTGTTCAGCTGCGACGCCGCTTGATTTTATCAAATCGAGAGACGTAGCCTCCATCACAACTCAAATATTTAGAGCAAAAGTATTCTTTATTCTTTCTTAGGCAACTTTAAAGTTTGTTTTGGCGCTCCACTTTTCGTAAAACAGATTTTGGTGCAATGACTTGACCTCTCTTTTAGGTTTATTTTTAAAGAAGTGAGTCACCACATAACAAATTAAAGGCGCGTAGGGCAGCTAATAACCGAACTAATTTTATTTAAGGTCTGCAAAACTAGTGATTCGGGTAAGAGTTCAAGTTACCTCGAGAGGAAGGTGTTAAGCATTCTTCGAGGTTCACAAATGTGGGTCCTAACTGTATCTCATATATTTTATGTGGGGTTAAGCAAGTGGCAAACAAGGTCACTTTATTTATTAATTAATTTAAACTAAGTGATAAAATAGGTAAAAATTGAAAGCATTTATTACAAATAATTAACATAAAATCATTTAAGAGAAGATAAGCATGGAGACAAAAAATACACAATTAAATATAGAGAAATTTTTTAATTAATTAAATACCCCAAATAAATGCAAACAACAAAAGGAAAATAAAAGAAAAAAAAGGAAACCTAAATTATATTGTCCCTTCTTGGATCAGCGCTCGGCTTATTCGGTGTGTTAAGACAAATCAATGTTTGTCATTTTCTCTGCTCGAGTCAACTTACATAATTTCCTATAAGGGCTTAAATACCCTACCCTCCCTTTTCTAAGTTCATTTATTATTTTAGAGCCTAAAGCAATCTACAAGAAATCATAAAACTAGTATCCTAAAATGTGCCTTGCGTCCCAACTGTCACGACCCGAGCCTACACCCTGGACGTGGCCTACACTCGAGAACCATTGTTGGTCCCAAGCGAACCCTCATCCTGGCTGGCTACAAGCGGAAGACTAACTCAAGCATACAAAAGCTTAAAACGGATAGAATTCATTGAACTCAATTACAAAATATTTAACTCAAAAGATTATCTCTGAATAAAATAGTATATTCAACTCGCCAGAAACAGGCAACTCAAGTCTTTAAAACATTTAACAAAATAAATAAAACAGACTTCTCAAACTCTACTGTCTATCTATGAAGCCTCTAAATGACAAAGATGGAAGTCGGGACAAGACCCACGACATCCTGACGAAACTGAAAAGTAAATGAAATGCTCCGGAAGCAAGGAGGCTCACCATAGTTAACTCAAACTGCAAGTGGTATCAACGAAGCGTCTGTTGATGATCCAGAATACCTGTATTTGCATCATGAAACGATGCAGGCCAAATAGCTCAGTCCGTGGAATGTACGAGCATGTAAGGGGATTTCTAAAACATAAACGTAAGCTTGAACTGGTGGAAAAGAAACAAACTTATCTCTTCTCAACTCACTCAACTCAACTCAAAGAAACATAGTTCAACTCAATGATAAGATATTCAACTCAGTGAAATAAGACTCAACTCAATAACAAGATACTCGACTCTGGGTACTCAACTCTGGATACTCAACTCAATATAAAGCAACAATACATATGCAATATATGAAAAGCTTTAAAACAGTAGAAAAGCAACTCAGTTTGTATGCAAGGATAACAGAGAAACTCTGCTTGTATATGAAAATACAAAGTAAACTATGTGTATATAAGAATATAAAATATCTCTGTAGGAGTTTTTCTAACCGACAACCATCACTACAACGTCTTGCCTCACGCTGCCAGGGCCGTCCTATACTTTGTCGGGGTATAGAACCAACTCACTAAGTGGATCCACTAGTCTATGCTAAAAGCATTAAGGAATCATCTAAAAAGTATGACCCTTTTCTACCCATGTTGGCTACACGGTTTATGGAGACTTTGAATTATCTGAACTCAAACTCGTCCCTCTATCGGTGCTCAATACTACTCCCAAAACTTAACTAGCTCATATGTTTAAAAAATATAACTCTTTCTGTGGTTTGAGATTATTACTCAAAATCTTTCTTTAAAAAGAGATGTTACTCAAATTGCTCAAAACTCTTTTGGAAATCTCAGTTTCCTTCTCTTTCAAATGTGAAAACACTTACTCTTGGGAATACTTACTTCCCATATATCATTTTAAAGAAAATGAACTCGACTCTACTCTTTCTCAACTCAAGTGCTCAAGTCTTAAAATAATTTTAGAAAAAAATTATAAAAGACTTCTCAGAATAAAGTTCATGCAGAATTATGGACGTGAACGACTCAATTCAAGAATTTCAATAACCATACACATAACTCAATACTCGAGACTCAACAACTCAAAACTCAAGAACTTTAATGGTAATACTCGTTTCAATAATGCTCGACTCAGAGGGTTCATGCAGAATTATGAGCATGAACTACTCAAAGCAAGGACTTCATGATACTACTCATCTCAAGAATGGTCAACTCATAGGGTTCATGCGGAATTATGGGCATGAACAACTCAACTCAAGGACTCCATGGGTAATATGTAATAGTCCCATGATTAGGAATAAAATCTCAACAGGGATTAGGAACTCAATACTCAAGACTTAGAACTTGAAGATACTACTCCTCTCAAAGATGCTCAGTTTACGAAGTTCATGCGGAATTTATGGGCATGAACGACTCGACTCGAGGGTCTACATAAAAATATGAAACTCGTGTATACGACTCTTCTCATTCTCATACTTACTTTCTCAAAACTTAGCTCAAATCAATAGTTGATCTCAAAGGATTCACAATTGAACTCAAATACTTCCTTGTACTCTACTCTTAACTCTATCTTGAGTTTGAATTATGAATTCAAGGGTTATGGTTCGTAATATGAAGAATCTCGTGATGATAAAGTAGACTCGTGAATACATTCTCCTCACTTTCATGCTCACTTACTTGAGTCTTGAAACAAGTTATTAGAAATTGTAGAAGACTCCTCAAAAAGACTCAAATAGACTTTCTCAAAAATGTTCGAAAGAACTCTCAAGACTTAACTCTTAGCTCTACCTTGAATTTAAATTATGAATTCAAGGTTATGATTTGTGGTAGGAAAAATATCGTGATGATTAAAAGTGGTTTAGATAGGTAATCATGAGAAACGGTTGAAAAACACTGTCTGGGGAGCAAGTCCGCGACGCGGAGATGAATTAAAATGTTTGGTCGAAATAATTTTTGAAACAGTGGTGTCCGCGTTCTCTCCGCGACGCGGAGAGAAAAGTTTCACTCTGAAGGAACAGGTCCGCGACGCAGACCTGGTACTTTGTTTCTGTCCGACTTTTTCTTACTCGTTTTTCGACCCTAATTCGCCTAGAATTGAATGATTTCTTTCCCAATCACTTAGATTCGAATACTCAACTTAAGTACATGATAATCTACTCCAAACCACCCTCAATTCACTAACTTTTATCTCAAGAACTCATCAAACCCATCCTAATTCAAGAACAGAAACAATACTGAATCAAGAAACAAATCAAGAACTCAAATTCTTCAATTTCAAGAACAAAACTTTGCTGAAAATAACATGATTGGCGTGTGGGTGAACAAACCCAACACTATGGAAGCTTACATACCTCTTAGGGATCAAATCCATGGCGAAAATCCGCAATAAAACTCAAGAACCTCGACTAACGCCTTGATCCTTTCCTCTTTTCTCCTCTTTTCTCTTCTTGAACTCTCAACTAAACCCTAGGCGTATATTAAGATTATAAAACTGAACCTAATTGGATTATACCCTTAAAAACTTACAAAAAATGAATTAAATCTGATTGGGTAAGGAAAAAACAAAATACCCCTTACTATTTTCGGGTAACTTTCCTTATTTGGACAGTCCAACTTCAAACGGGCATATCTCCCTCATACGAGCAAACTCGGTGGCGTTGGAAAGATAACTCGAAGACCTTTCATTTGATATCTTATGGGCCACCTAATTCATGTTGTACTGAAGGTTATGGTCGTTTGAAGTTTACCCAAAACTTAAAAGAACTAAGGAATGACTTGAATGAATTATCTTCAGTTCTCTTGGAACTCAAGGTGCTACATCTAGTAACCTTAACACTCAAGAAATTTTAAATTCCTCGGTAAAATCCTACTTACAACGAACGATGGTTCGGGTCTTAGTTCAAAAAATTTCTGGGGTGTTATACCAACTTCTCAAATTGGTCTCTAATTTAGTTAATAACATGCTTGCAAACACAAATAAGTAGCAAAAGGTCTAGGCAGAATTGTGTGTGCACAAACAAACATTATAACAATATATTAATTTAATTCAAAGAGGTAGAAATATAATTGTACATGTGAGCAGAAATGATTTGAAACAGTTCTTATAAAATCTATAAACAGCCTGCAGAAAACAATTTATTAGTTGATTTTAAGTCGCAAAGAAAATTATCCCGATGCAAAATTTATTTATCTTTTTAACAATATTTAATCAAGAGTAGATCAGTATTTAAAACAATTTAGATTTTAATCAAAATTATTACTATGCTGACTTAATTATTAAATAGACAGGGGAGTTAATTATGAGCATGCTGAAATTAACATTTTATTAAATATACGAGGCAGAGGATATAATGATGCAAAAATTATCACATGGCAGAAATAGATCAGTAAGATAGTTTATTTTAATCAGTTATTAGCATGCTGAAAGTAGCATATTAATTTTAAAGAAGCAAAATTATAATCAAACTGCAAAAGTTATTAAATCATTGGTTGAAATACATCAGTACACACACTACTAATTCTTAACTTTTTAAAATTATTTAACACAACTTATGATATGTCATTTAATTAGTTTAGCATTATAACAAATCCTATAATCATGATTAGTAAACAACAAATAAGCTAAATTTTTTCTAAAGCCTATATACATGGTATCTACACGCGAACAGTGTGTTAAAAAATACTTAATTCCTATAGACATGGTATCTAGACAGATTTCTATTATAAAGAACAAATTATTAACTAAAACTTTATTTTATTTCATTTCATTTATAAATATTTTTTAGAAAAGAGAATGGATGATTTGTATTAAACAAAGCGAGGCGATTAACATGTAAAAGGTCATACATTACTTTATTATTATTATTATTATTATATGCTAACAGTGTTACACATATATTAATTTATTTTGATAGGCAGTTAATGAAACAGTAAGAATGAGTGATCAATATAGAACATGCTTACATAGGCAATTCAACAACATTTAGATAGTAGTTAATGTCAACATTATCAGTTTTATATTTTACTCTAATCAAATCTATTGTGAGAAATGAACGAACAATTAAATCACCCTCCTATAAACATGCTTTCTAACAAAAATAGGTTGCGCTAAAATAAACATGTAGTACGTAAATTCCCTCCCCCTTAGACAGTCCCTCAAATTATTTCATATATCAAGAGAGTTAGTTTAATACAAAATTATTACAAAATTGAATAAGATAAAACCACACTAAAAAATCATCCAAACTAGCTTAAAGTAAATCCACCTGATATCCTTTCCAAGGCGACTCTCCAAAAATCTTGAACTACAGTATCCAAACCCGCTGAAGGAATATTGCAACATATACACATAATACTAAAGACATACATAATATTGATTATTCCATATATAGACGAATAGTTGCGCACATAAACTAATTCAAGAAGAAGACATTCAAAATCAAAACTGTGAAAACATTGAACACAACATCACAAAAGGGAGAAAGAGAACTAACTCGAACGCTTTCCTTTTAATATTATATGCTTAAAGTGGAATAAATGTGAAATACTAGTAAAGAGCACTTGCCGGTTAAGAAGAATAATTATTTAAACAAGCAACATTTGATTCCCAAAGCAGTCCAAAACAGCGAACTTATAAAATAGTATGATGGTTATTTTGTTTAGAGAGTATTTCAGTTTTTTTGTTTGTTAAAGCATCAGTTAAAATGAAGAGAACTTGATTTATATAGTGAATAAGAGTGCACACAATAAAGGAAAAGAATAAATTAATGGGAGCATATTTTGGACAATTGATAATCTTAAACGAGGAAAGTAGAATTAAGGCACAAATCAGTACCAATCAGCAACATCAACTTACCAATAATAATTCTCATAAGAATCTGTCTATTTAATTAAGGTAAAAAATATTAGATAATGTCATTCTCTAGATTAATATAAAATCAAGCAAATAAATAAAGGAAAGGCAAGAAATAATTTACGCATCCTCAATCAAATACTTATATTTGCATATCAAGACATAACAACTTTTACCATAAATAAAGTAAGTGAAAACCTGTCCGCAATTATGGATGCTCAATTAACATGCTGCATTTTACCATAAGCAAGATTAATCAATTAGCACTATACTTTACCACATGCGAAAACAGTAAAGCGCATCCAAGTCTTACCAAAATTATACATGTGAGAAACTAAATCTAATTTAGACAAGGAAAGAAGTAAAATCCATAATTCCTCAATGAACCAGTCATGAGATAACAAAAAAAAACATAAGAAAATAAGAGAAGGAATTGAGCGAATCACCGTGATCAAGGCTTACTTAGAATATTAGGAGTTGCATATAATCAGTTAGTAACTAGAACAATCTTACCAAAATCAATTTAATTGTAAGATTATTCTAATTCAATCAAACAAAATCAATTAGAGACATGATATGTGCTAGTATTATGTCACGACCCGAGCCTACACCCATGACGTGACCGGCACGCGAGAACCATTGCTGGCCCTCAAGAAAACCTTCATCCTGGCTGACTACAAGCGGAAGACTAACTCAAGCATACATAAGCATCAAATTGAAAGAAACGTTTAAAACAGTTTACTAAATCTTAAAACTTCGCTGAATATACTGAGTATGAAACATAAGTTTTATATAAAATATCTGAAACTGAAAGACTCTCCGAAACTGTCTATCTATGAAGCCTCTACTATATATAGACGAGTGTCGGGAAAAGACTCACGACGACTCAAAAGAACTACCAGTAACAACTCATAAAAAATGGAGTTCTCTGAAAGCAAGGAGACCTCACTCAAAAATTGATGAGCGGATGAAGTGATCTAAACAGACTCTTGTTGAGGATCCTAAGAACATGTATCTGCATCATTATAAGATGCAGGTCGAATAACATCATTACATTGAATGTACGAGTATGTAATATAGCTGAATAAAAAATAACTGAAAGAAAGGACTGCAATAGATAACAATGTACTCAAGCTGAATGTAAAGAAATAAAAGAGTTAAATCATTTAAAACTTTACAAAATACTTACTCATCTCTGAGCTCAACATATTAAGTGATATAATAAAAATACACTATTAACTCTATTTGGGAGATTCTTTAACCGACAACCATCACTATGAGCTACGTGATGATACAACGTCTCGCTCACGCTGCCAGAACTGTCCTATACCTTGCCGGGGTATAGAACACCTCAACTAAGTGGATCCACTAAGCTATGCTTAAAAAACAATAAGGAATCATCTAAAAAGTATGATCCTTTACCCATGTTGGCATACATGGTTTATGAGAACTTTGAGTTGTCTGAACTCGTCCCCATATCGGTGCTCAATACTACTCACAATAATATATACTCATGCTCATATGTTTAAAAACATAACTCTTCCTATGATTTGAGATAATTGCTCAAACTACCCTCTTACTCTTACTTAATTCATACTTGAAAACTCTTTCTAAAAAACATATCAAAATCATATTTTAATATGATCATTGATGACTCGGGATGTCATACTGCATAAACATTGATGGTATATCTAGATACCATACTGCTCATACATCGATTGTCATACTAATCATGTTTTAGAAACTCTTTTCTCAAAACTCATCTTTACTTTCTCAAAACTCAGTTTAAGAACTCCAGTGTTGGCTTTAAAAAAACTTTTCAAAATTTATAACTCAAATCATAGGGTTCATGTGGAATTATAGACATGAACGACTCAACTCAGGAATCTTAATAGCAATAAGGAAACTCAGTACTCAGAACTCAAGACTCAAGAACTCAAGGACTCAAGAACTCGAAACTCATAACTCAACGATATTTCTCCTCTAAAAAATACTCAATTCATAGGGTTCATGCTGAAATATAGACATGAACGAATCAACTAAAGAATTTTAATGCATAACATATAACAATTCAATAATTAGGAATAGAATTTCAAAAAGAAACAGGAACTGAAGAACTCAAATCAAGTTATCTCAAGAATAATCAAATCTAGGGATAGAATCCTAGATTACTCTTTTACTGATTTGAAAGTAGATGTAGGGCATGAGGACGAACAAGTCCAATACTATGATAGTCTTACGTACCTAAAAGAACAAGGTTTTTGAAGAATCTTGAAGAAGAACTTGATTAGAAGTCTTGAAACCCTAGCTTGAAGGAGAACAATCAAGAAAACCTTTCTTGAGATTCTTGAATTATTTTCTTGAAATCTCTATGGCCAAGAATTATGATTTTCATTAGTGATTCATAATTTGGAGGAATTTGAGTTGGAAAGAATGGAATTTTTTGAGAAAAACTTACCTTGAAGAAGAATCTTTACAAAGATTGAAAGAATCTTGAATGGAGTCTTCTACTTTGATTTTTCCTTCTGGTTTTGTCTTAGGGTTTGAGAGAGAAAAGAATGATGGATTAAGAGATGAAAATCTGATTGTTTTGGGTCTTTAATTAGTTAAGAAATTCGTTTAGGGTTTTCTTAGAGGTAAAAAGACAAAAATGACCCTTTTTAATATTTTTCCCTCGGCTAATTCGTCACTGCACTGTATCAGGTTACTAAAATAGTCATAACTTTTTACTCGAACCTTGGATTATTGCGAAATTGGTGGCGTTGGAAAGAAGATTCAAATACCTTTAATTGGATAGGTTATGGTATATGTAAATTTTTATATTCTAAGAGATATGGTCATTTAAAGTTGACTCAAGTAAAATCTTACATCAAAACTTAATCGGTAAGGAAACTTTCAACTCAACTTTGTGCTAGGAGTTTTTAGTGACCTTAATTGATATCCAAAATTATTTCCCACACTAAAAAATTTACCTTTACATATATGAGTAATTTAAGAACTGCCCGATATGACCCTACAAGTAAATAAAAAATGATTCGAGTCTTAACTTAGAAATTTTTGGGGTGTTACATATTAACTAGTGTTCAATATTAAAAGTTGCAATTTACAAAGTTTGGAGAAACATGTATCAAGAATCAGTGAAACAAAGAATCAACTAAGTTTATGTTTAAACATAATGATTTTCACATGAAGTAAGCATGCATCAAAAATGGTTAGAAGGTAGATAATAATTAAAGCAAGAACAAACCTGGACGGATCTGAATAGATCCGTTTTTAAGAGACCAACAATTTGATACTTCGAATTGACCCAAACTTTGACCAGAATCTTGGTTTGAGCAGCAACGTTGGTTGTTGATCGCCTTGCCAGAGATGTTGTTGTTGTTGTTGCCATCGTCGACGGAGAGAATAGAGGGACAATGACGCGAGGGTCTTGCTGGCTCGTTGTTTCACCGGCTGGAGCAGCGCTCCTGCAACTATTGTCTCCTCGTCCTTGCCGAAGACGAGAAAGAAACGGAGGAAGAAGAGAAGGGCTCGCTGCATTTTTGCTGGTGTTCTCTTCGGTGGAGGAGGAGAGGTGAAGGGGTTGGGATTTTATGGTCGGAGCAGGGGAGGAGAAGAGGAGAGAAGAGGGAGAGGAGAGAGAAGGGGATGCCTGGGGTTTTGTTTGGTGGTTCGCGACTATTCTCGCCGGAGTAAAGGAGAGGAGGAGCGGCATGTTCCTTGTGAGAGGAAGAATGAAAAAGTTTAGGGTTTTGGGGTGTTAGATATTAAAATAGGAAAGTAAAGAACTCTTGATCTGGACCGTTAGATTAAGGAGCTCGAACGACTGGGATTCGATCTTGGGTATTGATCCAATGATTGACAATTTAGATTAAAAGGAGGGTTTATGAGAATTGAATTGAATCAGATAGGCTATAATTGAAATAAAATTAGATTGAAAGGCATGAATTGAAATTGATTGAATAGGAACAATAGGCTATGAGTTAAATAATTTGAATAAAGGAGGCTATGATTTAAATGAATTAAGAGAAGATTTAGTGAATTGCTATTTAATTAATAATGTACTACACATAATAAATAATTTTTATATAAAATAAGCACACTTGAATATTTTAAACCTTAACCGATAAGTAAAATACCTATTTCAAAATTTGGCAACAGATAAATATAATAATAAAAATAATAATTTGATAAGAAAAAGTAATTACAATAAAATTTGTGAATTATGAATATTAAAATATAATTATTTACATAAAATTACTTATACTTTTGAACCCGTAAAATAAGAGAAAAAGGTTTTGCAATACATTTTAAATCAAAATATCAATTCGGAAAGGGTGTCAACACTTGTTTAGCAATAACCCATTTTTTATGTTTCTGCTTTGTGCGTCTGTAGTGTAAAATTCATATTTCATTGTAGAAAAATCGAAATCACGAGACGTTTAATTTTTCCGAAACTAAAAACATGGAACTACAACATATCAAAGATTTGCTGCCAAACTTCTCTTTCATTGCTACAGTTTTAATTTTCAATATTAAACCCGTTTCTAATGGTCAGATTTGCTCGTCAGTTGTGTAAAATTTATATCTCATTGTAGAAAAATTGAAATCACAAGACGTTTGATTTTTCAAAAACTAGAAACATGAAACTACAATATAGAAAAGATTTGTACCCAAATTCCTCTTTCATTGCTACAATTTTGATTTTCAATATTAAACCCATTTTTGATGGTCAAATTTGTGCATTTGTAGTGTAAAATTCATATCTTATTGTAGAAAAATTGAAATCGCGAGCCGTTTGATTTTTCCGGATTAGAAACATGTAACTACAATGTAGAAAATAATTTTAGCCAAATTTCTCTCACATTGCTACAATTTTTATTTTTAATATTGAACTCAACTTCAGATTATTATTGATCTTTTGATTTCTCCGATTGTGTTTTCGCTAAAGTAACCCCCCTTTTTTAGATCCACGTTGTGCAATCTTGATTTCCAGCAGTGACAATAAATTTTAGTGACCGAGAGGCGCCATACCCTTGCCTTGAGATCACGGAGAATAAGTAACATTCGCATGCCAAAGTTCTCACCTTGAAAGTTCATCTTCTGGTGATTGGCGCCTTCCCTCTTGTTAGAAAGCAGCTCGACACTTCTCATCATCTCCCAGAGTGGTCGTCAATAGAAACGAAAGACGTCATGGACAATTTCTCTTGCCAAGTCAAAAATGAAAAAAATTACCTCTTGAAGTCTTCCACTCATCAAAATGTTGTTGTTGCTATCCCGCCTCGTTGTGATGAGAATCTTAGCAGTTTGCGTGTTCCTCCTTTCCGATTTGGTGAGGTTCTCTATACGTCTGACTATTGAGAGTGGGTAGAAGATGTGCTTGCCCAATGCAAGAAGACTTTGGTCAACATCAAGACTTATGAAGCTATCTTTGCTTCAATGTTCACATATGACCATAACGAAAATGTTCTCCAGGTCTTTTGCAAGAATTGGCGTCCATCCACCAAGACAGTTTCTACCTTCGTCGGAGAGTTATCTATATCTTTATGGGATTTGAGAACCATTAGGGGCCTTCCTGTTCATGGGTCCTTTTGTGATGAAGTTATACCATCGACTAAGGAGTTAACACACATGTAGATGACCAATGGAAGTCTTTTTTCCCAGGAAGTTGCTCATACTTGTTTTCGGCGTTCTATTGACTTACCAAAGGTGTCATCGATGAAGTCTCCTTTCGGGAATGGACAAAGTTCTGGTTTAGAGGACTGAGAAAATATGTTGAGCATTCACCAAGGACGTCAGAGAATTGTACAAAGCCAAGGATGAATCATAACCCTTCTGGAAATATTGACATGAGTTTTTACCACGAATCGAAGAGGAGAATGCTCCTTTCATCGAGCTAGACGTGGAAGAATCACTCAGAGATGAGACTTATCTGGTAGATTTTATTGCATGTTGGATTTGCAAGTTTGTGCTTCCGAAACAGAAGGTTGATTGCGTCCGTGCTAGTGTCTTCAAAGTTGCAAGCTTAATGACTCATGGGGATAAATTTTCTATTGCGGTTTCGGTCCTTACAAGCATCCATCGTGGTCTCAGGGATCTATCCACTTCTTAAAACTTGGGTGCTTAAGGCATACTACTTCCCATTTATTATGTATATGGATGGATAGGTGAGTAATTTGAGACCTGCTACCGTGTTACCCGCCCCCAACGAGGTGTACGAATGTGACATATTTCTGGAGAAAAGATGGCAAAATATTTTGACCTTGTTGACGCTCGCAAGTTATTTGATAACACTCAAATCACTCTCCAAAACCAATTAAAAGAGTGAGCGATCGTAGTCAGTAAGAACCCAATGAAGAGTCGTGGTCGAATCCCATAGGGAATGGTATATCGTGGAGAGTTCCTTATCAAGAAATTTGGACTTTAATTTAGCTCATTTGTAATGGTAAAAACAATTGGGTGGATAATACCATTAACTTAATATAAAACTTTGGTTATCAGTTATCGCAATTGAACTAAAGTATAGACGAAATCAAGAGTTAGTACGTAATCTAGGGGTGTGGGGATTAGAAATCAATGTCACATAGGGGTAATTGTGTTGCTCTATAGTGATGAACATTCATGAATAGGCTAAGTGATCTTTATTGATGCTAATCATCTTTCGATCTCAAAGCATCTAAGCATAGAATCTCCTTTCGGTCTCATCTGAATGTCAATCTAAAAAACCCAATACCTTACTCTATTCCCTCTTTCAAGAACAAGGCAAATAAATCCGACCCATCACCTTATTTTCAAGAATGTCACAAAAATCAAACCTAAATTGCTAGTATTGAACTAATTACCCACTCTAATTAATCTCTTTCAAGCCTCAACCGGAGATCGTAAGTAGGAATTAAGTTTGCAACCTTAACCCTTAAGTAAATCCCATGGTAATTAGACCAAATTCATGTATTAACAACAACAAAACAAAGCATAACACAATACCCACTACATCAAATCAACACCCAACCCCATTTGAGCACCCCTAGATCTTGGGATTTTGAGCCACCCATCACAAAAAGCAAAGAAATTATATCTTCCATGAAAGAAGCCATGGGAACTTGAAATCAAGCAATTAAGAGTAAACCCACTTTGGATTCAACTTCAATTTATAAAATTCAAACTCCAAGTTGTAAAGCCCCAAAAGCTAGAAAAGTGTTCTTCAAAGGTAGAGTGCTCTAAAAACTCTCAACTCTATTCTCAAAAGAGAACTTTTGGAACTCAAAACCGAACTCTCTAAAATCTGTATCGTTTGGGCTATTTATACTTTCCCAAAATTTGACCCAAAATCCATTTCACGATTGACTCAGCAACATTAGTCTGGCTCGCCAAACCTGCTCAGCGAATCACCCTTCTCTCTTCAGCTCACCTTATGATGCTCTAGGCTTCAGATGTTTGAACCTCACTTGGTGAACTCGATTAAGTCAGTCTTTCACGTTAGGTGAATCACCGAGTACCACCTTGGTTTGCCTTTTAAGCATTAAATCTTTGCTTTGCACACTGCCACTTTGGGTGATGTGCATCAAGATCACCATTATCATTCGACCCATCGCCGTCTCTACTGGAGTCCGCCGACTTTCTTTGATAGACACAAGTGCTATGGACTGTAACTTGGGCGAAGTCGTGCTCAGTTGGCGATCCTCCCATCATGTTTGGCTATCAACAATGTTCTCTTTGCACTTTTTTTTGTATTTTTGGCCATTCTTTCAAACATCAGTCCTTGCCTTGTCAATTGTCTTCATAGCTGCAAATCATCAACATTGTATCAGAAAGGGACAAAATTAGGCATTGAGGACACTAATTATTGAGCTAAATAGACCTTAAATGAGTGCAAATCTACCACTTATCAACACCCCAACTTAAACTTTTGCTTGTCCTCAAGTAAATCAAGAACACAAAAAGCTCAATAAGGGTGTCTACAACAGTACTCAATGAGAGCTAACATGCAAGCGCCAAAGCAAGACTACTCTCAATAACATGTTACACTCAATCATGATAAAAAAGCTTCAAATGATGACTAGATAGTCTCAAAACAAGATCAAGCTCAGTTTAGCTTCTTGTCTAATGCAATAACATATTTTAACAAATGCATTCAAGTGCTCTCATATCAAGAACGATTCCATGCTCTCACAAAGCAAATCAACAAAGGTATAAGGAATCAATGAAACTATCGCTCTCTCAAAAGAGAAACACATTCAAGCTTTGTCCCATAGGTTTGCCCATATTTTCCAATCATCACATAACCTAGTTCATGCAAGATCTCGAGGGTCTTTTAGGCTTGTAACGGGGCTGAGGGTTATTGTATAGTCAATTTGGATTTGTGACTTTACCTTTTCAAAGCATTGTTGCAATCATCGTCACCTCTTCTCAAGTTCTTTTCCTTCTTTTTCATTTGAGACCTCAACTCTTGACTTGTCACTTAATTTATTGGAATCCACTTTTATTTCATTCACTTCTCTTTTTTATTTTCATTTTTCCAAGGAATTTTCATCAGAATGATTATTTTTATAAGGAGGGGTTCCTTTTTTTTAGTAACACTTTCAAAGTTGAGTCTCATTTCATCTTTATTTGACCTTCACTTGACTTCCATTATTTCCACACCCCCAACTTAGGCTTTTAGCCTAAGTTTTCTATTCAAACATCACAATGCTTCAAAAATAATTTTTGGTGAGAAGGTAGGGATAATTTGGTTCAAGAGGCTTTCTTTTGGTTGCCAACAGATAGGTTAGACTCAAATGGTGACAAAATAGATTCACACCCTCACAAGGTACTCACAAAGGCTTTATGGATAATTTGGTTCCCTCTTTAAATTGTTGCCCAATATCATGTCTCACATTCACGAAGATTCACACAATTGGACTAACATGACAAATTCTAGGACTCCACATGCATGCTTTAAAGTAAGACCTCACCACACATGAAACTTCGAAATATACTCATTTAGAACACCCCAAAAAGATCAAAGGTGTACGTGCGATGTTCATTGCAAGGCTCCCATCAAAATGTAGCTAGTCAATAAAAGATTCAAAGAGATCGCTCAAAGGTGCAACCACATCGATTTAATTCTCGCAAATCCAACACTACGTATCATGCTCATCATGAGTACTATTCAAGACATCAATATTGATTACAATCAATCCTCAAATTGTTATCAATGAAAACTTCATGCATTTCATAATTTTAAACTTATGGGGGATTGCAACATCAAGAGAGCACAAAATAGAACTAAAGAAACAAGCTTTAACCCAAAAGATCACTCTAATATAAACAAAAGTAATACAACAACTGTTCAAAACTCAAAATAACAAAATACAATCAAAAGTGGAATATTGGCACGAAGGCCCTCACCCCCACTAAAAATAAAAATGCAGTGTCCTCAATGTAAGATAAATAAAAATACGGGGAGGCTGAGATAAAGGGTCCCCCTGACAAGCTATGCCTGTGGAGCACTCTCGTCCGGAGTCTCAGGTGGTGACGCCTCAAGAGGGGAATCAATTCCCAACAACAAGATCACTGGAGGCGGTAGGGAAGGCTCAACTGGGGCATTAATCCCCGTCTCAACATTAGGAGGTAAGGTGGGGTCTGGAGAGACTCCACTAGACCGACCTCGAAAGTACCTCAAAGAGATATCTCCAGGGCAGCCTGAATAATGACCTCCTCGGTCACCTGTAGCTTGGTTAGTGTCTCCGTAATCCCATGCTCTTCAGCCTGCAACTCCTCCTCATCTGTCTCCTCGGCCAAATTATCCTCGGCCCTCTCTCTCTCATCAGCATCAACAGATTCCCGACACACAACACTCTCAAGCTACTCAATAGAAGGAGGCACAACACTCGGCACCTCAGGTACGGGAGAAGGTGCATCTGGAAGGGAAACATCGCCCCAAAGCATGGAGATGTCTGAAGACTGTAACTGGACCACCTCCGCCCTTAGAGTAGCAATATCATCTCTTGTGGCATCTAGTGTGCCAGAGCTACCCCCGGCCTTCTCCTGAGCCTCCAACCTAGTTGTGAGATGATCTAGTCTCACGCTGTGACTCTCAATAGTCCCCTCACACATGGCCACCCGATCTATCAAAGGAGCCAAAACCTTCTTAATAGTCAGGTCAATGAGCCTGGGCATTCCCGTCTCAACCTGGGCAACTCTAACATTTGCTGACTGGGCAAGGCTACACATCTGGTAAATCATGGCCTGGGTCAAGGGGGGGATGAGCAATAGGAGAGGAGGGAGGCCTCATAGTAGTCGAAGCAGTAGTAGTAGGCACAAATACAGAAACAGACGGGCCAACAATAGAGGAAGCTGTAGAAATACCTGCCTGCTCCATAGAAGGAGCAGATGTTCTAGCCTAAGCTGCCAAAGTAGTGGGGTCAACCACGAGCACTGAATCTGGTTGTGGCGGCTTCCTCTAAGCCACATCATCCCGCAATTACTTGGCTCGATGCTTCGAATGTCACTGGAGGAGACCAGTGTGATCCTGGCATCAATTTTACCCCCTAAAAGGGACTCCAACTCTCTCGCATAACTGTGTACTGAGCATCGGGAAGGGGAGAGAGGTCTGTTCTTGCCAGGCCTGTAGTAGTATCACTTCCACGATGATTTTACCTATATTGAATTTTTCTTTCTCATTAATGGAGTTCACGAATACTGCTTTTGGATGCCGGAGTATTGACTCATTTTGGGATGGCATAATATTGTTGCTAATAAACCGAACCAATATCTTGCCATGATGTTTGGGTCTTTCTTCTCTATCGTTGCCCCTTCAGCCATACACGCGGGAGAAAACTCATCGGATAACAGAGGGGCCAACCACCTCTTTAGTGCATCTAGATTCTTAGTCATCCTGTCTTGTACTTGTCAACATGATTATCCGGGGTGCACAATACTATGTTAATCTCATTGGCATAGCACTGAACCGTCTTGCCTCTCACTTCCACTTCATCTACAATTTTCCAGACAGAGCTTTTTCTCTTCTTTGGCAACGCCTTGGCATAGGCATCATAGAATTCACGTACCCACTTTGGCACATAGGGTTGTCTATTTTTTTGTAAATTGCTCCGACCTGTGGAATTTGATAGCTGCCCATATGGCTAGATAATCGCTCATGACTCCATCAGTCGAGATTCAAAGCTCCTCCAAAATGGCTTGTTCTCCTTCTTCTTTGAGCCTATTCAAAGCCCTTGGAGCTATTATTGGGAGAACACGAGAAACATGATTGAGATCTTATGGGGGCGATACCAACTTTAAACAGATATTCACATGCTCAGTGGCGATATGCTTCCTCACTTTCTTACCCCCGGTAGTAGGGGTCTGAGGGTTTGTTTATGGGGTACGAGAGGCCTCCGAAGGATAATTTATAGAGATTCCTTTTTGCTTCTTTGGAGGAGGAGGAGGAGAAGGTTCCCTATCCGATTCAGTGTTGGATGAAGCTACTTGCTTACCCTTAGTTCTTGCCATTACCTGCAAAGCACACATTCAAACATGGGTTTTGTGAAGGTTAGTTGAAATCAAAAGCACATTGAGTCACATTGCAAAAACATTCCCGAGTCTCGCCTAACGGGAAGGCGAATCTCCAAACAGGATCGGCGAGCTCCGGTAAGCTCACCAAAATGGACAATACCAATTAATTAGGGATCATGCATAAAAGGCAAAGTTAATGCCAACTTGGTGATTCACCGAGTCAGTTTTGGCGGGCTAAGACAAGTTTGCCGAAATTGACAATGCAAAAGGGAAAAACACAGGCATCAAGGGTGATATCCTCTCCCACTCGACAATTCGCGAAATGGGTTCAACAGAGTAAGAAGAGCCCAATGAATGGGAAACTACCCAAGGCGATGCATATGCTAAAGAAGGCGTTCTGGGGGCTTTCTTGTCGATTCTCCTAACCTCCTTGGTGAGCTAAGACAAGCCCTTTGAACAAGATTGTTCAGCCTAGTGCCTAATTTTCACAGCTAATCCAACACACACAACAAATACTAGTTTCCCCTAAACATTACAATCCAGCTATACGCTTTTCTACCCATGGGTACTCAGACTTCCCCCAGATATTACTAAGTATTGCACTAATTGATGATTTGCCCTTAAGAAAGTAGTCACCTTGTCTATCATTGGGCAAAATCATGCAATTGGGTCAACACTGGGTTATTCAGACTTCACCCATATTAAATTAGGCCTAGACCCAACATATTTGTCAATACAATTACACAATTTAACCAACACAATTACGATTCACATTTTAACAAACATTCACAATGAAAATCTCATCGACATAGTTCAAATCATACAATACGATGCTACCTATAAAAATCAAGCACACAAAATGTAACACCTCGGACCTCAAAATGAAGAAAATTATAGTTTTCAGAAAAAACTGGTGCCAGTATCGACGGAACCACCGACGGATCGTAGGTAGAATTACGGACCGTAGGTGGGGTTCCGTTCTTAAGGCCCAAATGTTGATGGTCTCTGATCCCACCCACGGTCGACCAGTACAGTTCGTGGTTGGACCTATGGACCGTAGGTGAGGGTTAGCAGCCAATTTGAGGGAATTGGTTGTTGGGTCAACTTCAAACGGTCATATATTTTAGCACAAAATGAATTAGGTGGCCCATGACCAATCAAATTGAAGATAATTGTATCCTCTTTCCAACGCCACTGAGTTTGCTAAAATCCCAGCTCCGAGTAATAAGTTATGCTCGTTTTAGTGAAGCCTTGTCGGGCAGACCACGAACCACGACTGCAGTCGACGGTTGGTAGTCCAAACGATGGTCCGTAGGTCCCTCCGTGGATGGCCTTCGTCAGCTTTTAAGTTAGGGTCATTTAGGTCTTTTTCCTATGCGTTGGGGACCTTAAACAACGTCGTTTAATACCTAAACTACATCGTTTTACTCAGTCTAAGCCTAATAACTTAGTCAGACTTACCTAGAACCCTCATTCTCCAAAAATCATCCAAATTTGGAGAAAAAAGAAGAGGAAAAAGTCGATCAAACCTCCCAAGAACAAGCAGCAGTGTTCTTCAGGGTTCAACAACGAAATCCAAAGGATTTCTCCGTAGATTTCATCACCAGGTATGTGGGATTTCACTAGTGGGTTCCTTTCATCCACTAGGTCCCTAGAATTCAATCAGTTCATTGATTCCCCATATCTTGTTTAGACGTAGGATTTCTAAAACCTTGAATATTTACTGTATTTTAGCTATTGTAGTATCCTAAATCGAAATAGCATGTATCTTGGAAACTTTGTTTAATTCCTTATATGAAACTCAGAACCTTAGTTGTGTAAATTCTCTAGTTCATGAATTACACTTTCTAGGTCAGTTGAACAGATAATCATGCTCCAGATTTCGAAAGTTATATTATCAGTATATAAATGTTGCATTCTCAGATTGCATGTCAATATTTTGAGCTATTCAGTAATTCAGCATTTCAGTTAAATTTGTGTCATATACATATTCAGTTAGGAATAGACTTAGCACCGAGTTGTACTAGGGTTCAGCGTACCCTCATAGTCCCAGAACTACGTGCCCCCGTAGGAGTATAAGTCCCCTTTTGTTGGGCATCAGATTTAGTGATCACGCCAGTCATGCCTTTATACCCCTGGCAAGGTATAATGGGTCCTCTCGATGGGGCGTATACATCAGACTCCACGTTTAGCTCACGTGGTTTTATGTCAGTGAATAGTAGCTCCTACAGTCAGACTCCTAGTGCATTTGACTAGGTTTTCAGCATATACTTCAGTATTCAGTTTACCATGTCATGTTCATGATTAGCACTTGGTCATTGCATTGAGTTTAGCTTTTCAATTATGTTTCAGTATTTACATTCCTGCTCAGTTTATGTCATTGCTCGGTTATGCTTTGTTCAGCTTATATATATTTGTTCAGCTTAGTATCTATATCCTGCATGCTCAGTACATTCCAAGTACTGCCGCATACTCTGCGCTACATCCTTTCATGATGTAGGTTTAGGTACTCAGCTTCCAGATCACGCTTAGATCGATTCTCGGTCCGCATTCAACAGCTTTAGTGGTGAGTCCTCGTATTTCGAGGACAATAGACATGCTTTCATTTTAGTCTTTACTTTCAGTTTTCAATTTTGTTAGAGATAGCTGGGGGGCATATCCCAGTAATTCAACTCAGTTAGAGGCTTTTCAGACATACTAGTAGAATCAGCTTGAACTGTTAAGTTTATCTTTCAGTTGTTATTAAACTATTAGTATGTTTTATACATTCAGACTAGTTGGGGTTTTCCCTATTTTCAGTTATCCGTTGTTTTAGCTTCCTCATAGTACATGTTTTATTCAGTTATTCTCAGTATGCTTGATATATGCCAGACACAGGGTTAACTTGGGGTCATTCGTGATCCTAGGTCCCGTGTTAAGTCAAAGGGTAGCCTCGGAGCGTGACAAACTTGGTATCAGAGTATTAGGTTCAAGAGTCCTAGGATGTCTGAAAGCCGCACTAAGTATAGTCTCTTTCATTGGTGTGAAGTACACCACATCTATGAGAGGAAGGCTACGAAGTATTTTAAGAAAAACTTCACTTCCTTTGTTATTCTTATCGTGCATGGGTATGATCCAACTTCTCCTTGCTAATCCGTTGTTATGCGTTTCAGATCATGCCTCTTCGTAGAGCTAACACAAGGAATGCTAATGCACACAATGCTAGCGCAATTCCTCCAGTCCCGCACCATGAGGTTACGAATGTAGAATTTTGGAACGTGATCCAGCTCTTGGCTCAGAGTGTGGCAAATCAAAATAATCAGCAGGTCCCAGTTCCTACTAACACAAATGGTGGATCAACTACTGCTAGGGTTTGAGACTTTGTTCGGATGAATCCGCCTGAGTTTCTAGGGTCAAAGGTTGGTGAGGAATCACATAACTTCATTGATGAGGTTAAGAAAATCATTGGAGTAATTCAAGTGACTTGAACTGTGAGTGTTGAGTTAGCATCCTATCAACTGAAGGATGTGGCTCATATCTGGTTCACTCAGTGGAAAGATAACAGGGGTGCAGATGCAGCTCCTGTGACTTGGGATTGTTTTACTGGAGCTTTCCTAGACAGGTTCTTCCCAAGGGAATTGAGAGAAGCTGAGGCACAAGAGTTTATGAACTTGAAGCAGGGTTCTATGTCGGTCCAAGAGTATGGGCTGAAGTTCACCCAGCTCTCCAGGTATGCTCCATACATGGTTGCCGATCCAAGGGCACAAATGAGTAAGTTCTTGTTTGGGGTATCTCATCTGGTGAAGACTGAGTGTAGGAATGCTATGCTTCTAGGGGATATGGATATCTACATACTAATGACTCATGCTCAACATATTAAGGGAGATAAGCTTAGGGAATTGACTAAGGACAACAAAAAGGCCAGAATAGAGAATTATGAGTACTCACAGCAAAAGTCAGATGGTGGAAATCGCTCATAGTTTCACCAGAGGTCTACAACCCCAGCACCTTCATCAGCTAGTGCTCTATCCCCCAGGTTTCGACAAGATAAAAAAAGTAGGGCATCAACCTCTAAGTCTCAAGGGAGTGCTTCAGGTAACAGGACTTACACAACTTGTCCAAAGTATGGTAAGAACCATTCAACGAGTGTCTTGCAGGCAAGGAATGGTGCTTTAGGTGTGGTCAGTCTGGCCATAGGTTGAAGGATTGCCCTTCTTCCAGGCAGGGGAAAGGAGGTAACAACAACAGGGCTCAGTCTAAAACTCCAGCAGCACCAACAGGTTGCCCAACTCAGTAGGGTACTTCATCTGGTACAGGTGGCGGTCAGCGCCAGAACAGGTTGTATGCTCTCCAGGCTCAGGAAGATTCTCCTGATGTGGTCACTGGTACGTTACGAGTCTTTCATTTAGATGTTTATGCATTGTTAGATCCAGGGGCTACACTGTCTTTTGTAACTCCTTATATAGCACTAAACTTTGGTGTCAGTCCAGAAACTCTTCCAGAACCCTTCTCAGTCTCTACTCCAGTTGGTTATAACTAGATGGGTATACAGAAATTGCCCTGTCACAGTCTCTCAGAATGTTAATGGTCTCTGATCCCACCCACAGTCGACCAGTACGGTCCGTGGTTGGACCTATGGATCGTAGGTGAGGGTCAGCAGCCAATTTGAGGGAATTGGATGTTGGGTCAACTTCAAACGGTCATATCTTTTAGCACAAAATGAATTAAGTGGCCCATGACCTATCAAATTAAAGATAACTGAATTCTCTTTCCAACGCCACTGAGTTTGCTAAAATCCCAGCTCCGAGTAAAAAATTATGCTTGTTTTAGTGAAGCCCTGTTGGGTAGACCACGAACCACGACCGCAGTCGACGGTTGGTAGTCCAAACGAAGGTCCGTAGGTCCCTCCGTGGATGGACTTTGTCAGCTTTTAAGTTAGGGTCATTTAGGTCTTTTTCCTATGCATTGGGGCCCTTAAACTACATCGTTTAATGCCTAAACTACGTAGTTTTACTCAGTCTAAGCCTAATAACTTAGTCAGACTTACCCAGAACCCTCATTCTCCAAAAATCATCCAAACTTGGAGTAAAAAGAAGAGGAAAAAGTTGACCAAACCTCCCAAGAACACGCATCAGTATTCTTCAAGGTTCAGCCCTGAAATCCAAAGGATTTCATCACCAGGTATGTGGGATTTAACTAGTGGGTTCCTTTCATCCACTAGGTCCCTAGAACTCAGTCAGTTCCTTGATTCTTCATATCTTGCTTAGACCTAGGGTTTCTAAAACCTTGGATATTAACTGTATTTTAGCTATTGTAGTATCCTAAATCGAAATAGCATGTTTCTTGGAAAGTTTGTTTAGTTCCTTGCATGAAACTCAGAACCCTAGTTGTGTATATTATCTAGTTCATGAATTACACTTGCTAGGTCAGTTGAACAGATAATCATGCTCCAGATTTCGAATGTTACATTATGAGTATATAAATGTTGTATTCTCAGATTGCATGTCAGTATTTTGAGCTATTCATTAATTCAGCATTTCAGTTACATTTGTGTCATATACATATTCAGTTGGGAGTAGACTTAGCACCGAGTTGGACTAGGGTTCAGCGTACCCTCATAGTCCCAGAACTACGTGCCCCCATAGGAGTATAAGTCCTCTTTTGTTGGACATCAGATTTAGTGATCACGACAGTCATGCCTTTATCCACCTGGCAAGGTATATTGGGCCCTCTCGATGGGGTGTATACATCAGACTCCACGTTTAGCTCACGTGGTTTTATGTCGGTTAATAGTTGCTCCCACAGTTAGACTACTAGTGTATTTGACCAGGTTTTTAGTATATACTTCAGTATTCAGTTTACCATGTCATGTTCATGATTAGCACTTGGTCATTGCATTGAGTTTACCTTTTCAGTTATGTTTCAGTATTTACATTCCTGCTCAGTTTATGTCATTGCTCGATTATGCTTTGTTCAACTTAAATATATTTGTTCAGCTTAGTATCTATATCCTGCATGCTCAGTACATTCCAAGTATTGCCGCATACTTTATGCTACATCCTTTCATGATGTAGTTTCAGGTACTCAGCATCCAGATCACGCTTAGATCGATTCTCGGTCCGCATTCAACAGCTTCAGTGGTGAGTCCTCATATTCCGAATACGCTTGAAATTTTGGATTTGGAGACGAAGTTTAACCATCTTCAAGGCTATAAATAATCTCTCCAATAAGGCATCATTTGGCTCTTTCCACCAAGTGATAAAATCATTTGGCAACTCTACCAACCATCTTGTAGCCTCTCCTATTAAGGAGAAAGGGAATAACCTCAAACTTATGGATTCTTGAGAGATATTCTTGAACACAAAGGGTACCACATGCCTCCTTGAAATTCCTAAGGTATTCATGGAGATCCTCATGATCTAGACCCCCAAAAATTCCTTTCATCTGAAGCAATTGTGTCATAGTTCCGGTGATGTGCAACACAGTCCTCCTGGTTGTAGGAGGTATCTGGATTGCTCCCGTGGTTTGAATGAAATTAATGGACATGTCATTTAAATTACTCATGTTTTTGTTTTGACCATAGTGACTATCGTTGTCACTTCCATGGTCACTCATTTTGTCAACCTGCAAATTATCTAACAACAACACCAAACACCAAATCTACTACAAATAAACAAAATTAAAAGTCTAATTTCTCAATTAGAATTCTCAACTATTTATCCCCGGCATCGGCACCATTTTTGATAACGCTCAAATCACTCTCCAAAACCAATTAAAAGTGTGAGCGATCGTAGTCAGTAAAAACCCAACGAAGAGTTGGAGTCAAATCCCACAGGGAATGGTATATTATGAAGAATTCCTTATCAAGAAATTTGGACTTTAATTTAGCTCATTTGTAATGCTAAGAACAATTGGGTGGACGATACCACCAACTTAATATAAAACTTTAGTAATCCGTTATCGCAATTGAACTAAAGTATAAACTCAATAGTAAACACACAATTTAGGGGTGCGGGGATTGGAAATTGATGTCACATAGGGGTAAATGTGCTGCTCTATAGTGATGAACATTCATGAATAGGCTAAGTCATCTTCATTGACGCTAATCATCTTTCGATCTCAAAGCGTCTATGCATAGAATCTCCTTTTGGTCTCATCTAAATGTCAATCTAAACAACCCAATACCTTACTCTATTCTCTCTTTAAAGAATAGGGAAAATAAATCAGACACATAACCTCTTTTTGAAGCAAGTCATAGACATCAAACCTAAATTGCTAGTATTGAACTAATTACCCATTCCAATTAATCTCTTTCGAGCATCAACCAGAGATCGGAAGTAGGAATTAAGTCTGCAACCTTAACCCTTAAGTTAACCCCATGGTAATTATACCAAATTCATGTATGGACAACAACAAAATAGAGCATAGAACAATACCCACTACATTAAATCAATAACAAACCCCATTTGAGAACCCCAGATCTTGGGGTTTTAGCCACCCATCACAAAAAGCAAAGAAATTGTACTTTCCATGAAAACAACCATGGGTAACTTAATTTCAAGGAATTAAGAGTAAACCCATTTTGGATTCAACTTTAATTTATCAAATCCAAACTCCAAAAGCTAGAAAAGTGTTTTTTCGAAGGTAAAGTGCTCTAAAAACTCTCAACTCTATTCTCAAAAGAGAACTTTTGGTATTCAAAACCGAACTCTCTAAAATATGTATCCTTTGGACTATTTATACTTTCCTAAAATTTGGCCTAAAATCCATTTCGTGACTGACTTAGCGTCATTAGTAGGGCTCGCCAAACCTGATTGACAAATCACCCTTCTCTCGTCAGCTCACCTTATGATCTCTAGGCTTTAGGTTTTTGTAGCTCAGTTGGCATACTCGATTGAGTCAGCCTTTCACGTTCGGCGAATCGCTGAGTACCACATTGGTTTGCCTTTTAAGCATTAAATCTTTGCTTTGAACACTGTCTCTTTGGGCGATGTGCATCAGGATTTCTGTTCTCATTTGGCGCATCACCGTCTCTACTGGAGTTCGCCGACCTTCTTTTGATTGACAAAAGTGCTATGCATTATCAATTTGTGCAAAGTCGTGCTCAGTTGGCGATCCGACCTTCATGTTAGGTGATCAACAATATTTACTTTGCACTTCTTTTTATATTTTTATCCATTCTTTCAAACATTAGTCCTTGCCTTGTCCTATTACCTTCATAGCTGCATATCATAAACATTCTACCAGAATATGATAAAATTAGGCATTGAGAACACTAATTGCTAAGCTAAATAGACCTTAGATGAGTGAAAATCTACCAATCATCATTATTTCAATAAGTGAATGTGCCTAACCTTCATAATTTGGCCATGCTACAAGGAAAAGAGCTACATATTGATCATAGTGGCAAATTGTCCAATTCCTGGAGTGATTTCCTTATAGGCCTTCATACAAGTTTTGTCACTTTAAGGCAAGCTGATGATCTGATTGTGGAGTCTTATAGCCCTTACCGATTTAGTCGAATATTTGGGTATTGTCAAGATGTTCCTGGTGTTCACATCCCTTAAGGGCGCAACATTGTGGTTACTCAAAAAAATAATCAATTTGAAAATAATTTACAAGAATAAAATTTTTTTTGAGGGGAAAGGGAGTTGCCACCTAATTTTCAGAAAAACTAAGAAACCAATCAATTAATTAACTTAAAAGATGTTGGGTTTGAAAGTGATCAGGGCATCATGCGGAAGCTTACAATTGCAAATCATGATATCAATAAATTAGATGACAAAAACTTATACTAAAAACATAATATTATTATATGAAAACTAATATAAAAGAACAATATTAAAACTGTTGATAGAATAAATCTCCTCATAAAATCTAAATATCTTCATTGTGGATGGTATTTTATTATTGAAATGAGAAGAGAGGCCTTCAATTTATAGGATTTCAAACATTTCCTCTAAGGAAGGAATAACCCAAATATATAAGAAAATTATATTTTCCTTTCAGGAAAAGTAAAAACATTTATGGTAATGTTTTTGTAACGACCTGATTCCGTCGTTAGGGAAAAGCCAATGGGGAAAGAATTGGGGCCAGAAAACTTTTGAGTAGTAACTTGGAAATTCCTAGCCTAGTGTAGATTTGGACGAAATCTGAGTAATGAGAGGTCTAGTGAAATCTGGTAATGAATGAGAGATGTAATAATAAATTTAACTATATGAGTGGATAGCCAAGACGTTAAGGAGCCTGTACGGCTTTACGAAATCAAATTTGGGCGAGTAGAACTCCTGAAACTGATCTTAGCGTGAACAGGTAGTTTTTGAATATCATGGGTTGAAGGTGTGTTGTGAAATGGGGGTTTGAAACTCTAATTCCGACGTTCTGTCTCCGCGTAAGCCGCCAGGGCAGGATTTATCCCGCCAGGGCGGGGCTGATGTGGTGGGATGGGGTCCGCCGTAGCGGCCCAGTCGCGACTTAAGTCGAGATTAAAACCCCAAAAATGTTATTTTTCTGCAAGTTTCATTCTTGAGAGCTAAGAGACGACCCAGGGCTATTTCTTGAAGGTTTTCCACATCTTCTAGCGCTAAAGGTAAGGTTTTCACTCCCCTAATCCATTTTTCGATCCGTAAAACTTAGATTCTTGGGTAATTATTATTGGGATATGAAGTTAATGATGGAAAAAGTCCTAAATTGGGTTTTGGGATCATGGTTCTGGTCTTGGGTTATTGGGTTTGTTATAATCCGGATAAATCCTAGAACAAGTGGAAAGAATTCGGAAAGGGAAGAATCAAGTGTCTAAGGTGGATTCATGCTTGATTTTGATGTAGGTGATATTTTGATTTCCTGTTTGTGTGGTGTATGTCGATTGATTGCTATATTGTATGCATGCGTGTATGTGAATAGGAAAATGTGGAAACGAGCCTAATGAAATGATTATGGACAATGCATGCCATGAGCTTGTGTTCTTGACTATATGACTTGAGTATTGTACATTATGGATGTGATTGTAATTGTGGTTGTACTGATTGGATCGGGTGTCACGTTCCGATACATATATTGGTTAGGGTGTCACGTTCTGACACATACATTGGATCGGGTTTCACGTTCCGACATATACATTGGATCGGGTGTCACGTTCCGACACACTAATTGGGATCGGGTGTCACGTTTCGGCACACTAACAGTTTGGGTATGGGTTCCATGAGAGGACCATTGTGTTGTCATATCTATTTGCTATTGAGAATGTGGAATTGTACATTGCTCCTGAAATCATAACTGAACTGTATTCCGTATATGTGTGCTTATTATATTGTGATTGTCGTTGTATATTGTGCTTATGGGTGTAGCCGCGTGATCCTACCAGTACACTGTGGTTGTGTACTGATATTGCACTTGCTCTTTCTTTGTTGAGTACAAGGCATCTTCAGGCGGCTACTGACAGACCTCATTTAGGAGATCACTGATCGAGACTGAATTCAAGGGTGAGCCAGTTCTTCTAGGCTGCCATGAGTTCTCATTCTATTTAGTCCATTTTTTTCGGACTTAGACTAGTACTTTGACATTCGCTTGTTTAGTTTCGGGGTTGTACCCCTTGTTCTTAGACTTGTCGTTAGTAGAGTTTTGGTACATTGACTTTTAGGTTCTAGGCATTGTTTTTCGCAAATGTTTTGGTAATTGTTTGTTGAACTTCAGAGTTTATGGGAACTCCATATTTCTTAGACATTTAAACTTGCTTTCATATCTTTAAATGTCTTAATTTTCGTTAAAGTGGTTAGTTGGGTTGTAGTAATGGTTTTCCCACCGGAGGGTTAGTGTGGGTGTCAATCACGGCGGTCTGGGTCATGATAAAGTTGGTATCAGAGCGCTAGGTTTGTTGATCTCGGTGTACCAACATGAGTCTAGTAGTGTCTTGCAGAGCGGTACAGAGACGTCTGTATTTTTCTTCGAGCGGCTATAGGACTTTAGGAAATCTCTCTGCTTTCTCTTGTCTCTTTTCGTGCTATAACTTGGTTCCAATTGGTTTCTAGTGATTCAAATTAGTATCTAATCTCTTTCATTCTTCTGTCCGCATATGGTTAACACTAGATTCAACGGCGTCAGGCCCGTAGCTCCAGTCAATGAGCCAGCTGAGGAGTCCGCAGCTAGAAGCCGTGGTCGAGGCAGGGGTAGAGGAAAAGGAAGGGGCAGAGGCAGAGGAAGAGTGGCACCCGCTAGGGGTGGAGCCTTAGCTGAAAATGTTCCAAGGGAAGAGTCCCATCCTGCACCACAAGAAGAGGTAGAAGAAAATGTGGAGATTGAGGACGAGGGGGATGTTGGACAGGAAGAGGATGCACCGGCTAGGAATACCGGCGTTCCTCCCTTAGACCAAGTATTATCTGAACATATCATGTCTTTTCTGAAAGGATTAGTTGGTCTTGGAATCCTTCCAGCAGTGCAAGCTACTCAACCTCCGATCAACCACCCCGTTACTGTTACTAGTCCCAGGGGAGATGGAGCATTAGGCACTGATGCCTTTTTCCATCCTTTGTTGGGTCCCGTAATGACTGGTAATGAGCATAAGATGTTGACTAAGTTTCTGAAGTTAAAGCCGCCTTTGTTCAATGGTTCTGAAAGTGAGGACGCCTATGAATTCATCTTGGATTGTTATGAGAGGCTGCATAAGTTAGGTATTGTACACCAGCATGGGGTAGAGTTCGTGACCTTCCAGCTTCAGGGTGAGGCTAAGCAGTGGTGGAGGGCCTACGTGGAATACAGATCATCAGGTTTACCCCCACTCACTTGGACCCAGTTTCATGCTCTGTTTCTGGAAAAGTATGTACCCCGGACTTTGAGGGATCGTAAGAAGGATGAATTCATGGCTCTGGAGCAAGGTGGTATGTCTGTAGCTGCTTATGAGGCTAAGTTCCATGTTTTGTCTAGGTATGCTACGCAATTGGTGACTACCGAGGTAGAGAGGATTCGTCTATTCGTCAAGGGACTGAACTTTGAGTTACAGATATTGTATGTTCACATGACCTCTGCAGGGAAAAGTTTTAATGAAGTGACGGATTTTGTGAAGGAAGTGGAAGGAGTTAGACGTGATGGGCAGGCTAAGGCTTTGGCTAAGAAAGCTAAGAGCACAGGTAACTTTCAGGGTTCCTACTCCAGAGGTTCAGGTAGGCTGACACTTGCAACCCGACCAATTCAGTCCGCCATGCCCGCTTCTACAGGTAGTTACTCAGGAACTCCACATTAGAATTTGATGCAGGATAGCCAGGGAGCCGCACCTTCGGTGGGCAGCAGGCCGTCTTTTGATCGCACTTGTTATAATTGTGGAGAACCTGGGCATATGAGGAGAGATTTTCCCCACCCGCGCAGCAGCAGACTAGAGCAGTGGTACCCGCGGGTGACAGTAATAGTGGTAGAGGGCGTCCACAAGGTGGGCGAGGAGGAAATCAGTGAGGGCGTAGAGGCCAGGGAAATGGTAATGCAGGTAGAGGAGCAACGCAGCCAGGCAAGAAGGTCGCCCGTCAAGATGACAAGGCTCAGTGTTATGCCTTTCCAAGCAAGAGCGAGGTAGAGTCTTCTGACACAGTGATCACATGTACTATTCTTGTATGTGACCGGATGGCTACTGTTTTGTTTGATGCGGGTTCTACTTATTTATATGTGTCAGTTCAGTTTGCCTCGGGATTTGATATGATTTGAGATGTACTTGATGCCCCCATCCATGTTTCTACCACAGTTGGAGAGTCTGTCATAGTCACCCATGTCTATCGTGTTTGTCCTATCTTGTTTATGGGTTTTCAGACTTGGGCTGATTTGGTTATTTTGGATATGGCTGACTTCGATATCATCTTAGGTATGACTTGGTTGTCCCCCTATTATGTTGTGCTTAATTGTAATACTAAGTCTGTGACTCTAAAGATCCCGGGTAGGGAAAAGCTAGAGTGGGAAGGGGTGTACAAGCCTAAGCCAGCTAAGGTCATATCCTCCATTCGGGCTAGGAAACTGATGGGGAAGGGTTGTTTGACTTATTTGGCTCATATTCGGGATGTTGAGGTCGAGTCTCCCTCTATTGAGTCCATTCATGTGGTGTCAAAATTTAGAGAAGTGTTTCCTACCGATTTTCCTGGTATGCCTCCGGATAGGGATATAGATTTCTGCATTTACTTGGAACCTGGTACTCACCCAATCTCTATTCCTCCTTATCGCATGGCTCCGGCAGAATTGAGAGAGCTTAAAGCTCAAATTCAGGATCTTCTTGATAAAGGTTTCATCCGTCCTACTGCTTCCCCGTGGGGTGCCCCTATCTTGCTTGTTAAGAAAAAAGATGGTAGTATGAGGATGTGCATAGACTATCGTCAATTGAATAGGGTCACCATTCGGAATAAGTATCCACTACCTCGGATAGATGATCTTTTTGACCAGTTGCAGGGTGCATCCGTTTTCTATAAGATTGATCTAAGGTCTGGTTATCATCAGTTAAAGATTAGGCTTGAGGATATACCAAAAACGACATTTAAGACCCGCTATAGGCACTACGAGTTTCTAGTGATGTCGTTTGGGTTGAAAAATGCGCCTGCAACTTTCATGAGTTTGATGAATGGTGTGTTCAAACCATTTCTGGATTCATTTTTTATTGTGTTTATTGATGACATTTTGGTTTATTCAAGGAGTAAGGAAGAAAATGCTGACCATCTTCGTATTGTTCTGGGTGTTCTTGGGAGACAAAAGTTATATGCTAAATTTTCCAAGTGTGAATTTTGGTTGACTTCAGTTGCCTTTTTGGGGCATGTAGTTTCAAAGGAAGGGGTAATGATAGATCCCCAAAAGATTGAAGCAATCAAGAATTGGGTTCGGCCTAGCTCTGTAACTGAAATTAGGAGTTTTGTGGAGCTCGCAAGCTACTATTGTAGGTTTGTGAAGAATTTTGCTTCTATCTTCACACACTTGACAAGGTTAACCAAAAAGAAGATACATTTACAAGTGCGAAGAGAGATTTCAAAAGCTCAAGACTCTTCTAACCACAACACCTATTTTGGCACTATCGGTGGAAGGTAAATATTTTATTGTTTATTGTG
The DNA here is from genome assembly GCA_029582245.1 of Solanum etuberosum. Taxonomy (NCBI): domain Eukaryota; kingdom Viridiplantae; phylum Streptophyta; class Magnoliopsida; order Solanales; family Solanaceae; genus Solanum; species Solanum etuberosum. The sequence goes on along the minus strand of JAJONR010002333.1, from coordinate 34,982 downwards.
ATGCTTCACATGCGGGTTTGGATGCTGTGTTGATGCAGGATAAAAATGTCATAGCTTATGCATCGCGGCAGTTGAAAGTACATGAGCGAAATTACCCGACACATGATTTAGAGTTGGCAGCGATAGTGTTTGCTCTCAAGATCTGGCGGCATTATCTTTATGGTGTCAAGTGTGAGGTATTTACTGACCACCGTAGCCTACAACATCTATTGACTCAAAAGGATCTAAATCTGAGACATCGAAGGTGGATGAAGTTACTCAAGGATTATGATGTGACCATCCAGTATCATTCGGGTAAGGCTAACATGGTGGCAGACGCATTAAGCCGAAAGGCGGTGAGTATGGGTAGTCTAGCTTGCTTGGGTGTATCCAAGCAACCTTCAGCTAAGGAAATTCAAACCTTGGACTCTAAGTTCATGCAGTTGGGCATCTCAAAAAGAGGTGGGGTGTTAGCTAACATTGAGTTTAGGGCCACCTTCATTGAGAAGATCAAGGCCAAACAGTTTGAGGATGCGAATTTGAATGAGCTAAGAAAGAAACAGTGTCTGGTAAGGCACAAGATACAGTTCTTGATGTAGGGGGTGTGCTCAGTTTTAAAGGAAGAATTTGTGTTCCTCGAGTGGATGACTTGATTCAGAATTTATTGACAGAATCCCATGGTTCGTGGTATTCCATTCATCCGGGTGTGACCAAGATGTACCGAGATTTGAGCGACTTTATTGGTGGCCTGGCATGAAGAAAGACGTAGCTGATTTTGTGGCTAAGTACCAAAACTGCCAACAAGTAAAATATGAGCATCAAAGGCCTGCTGTTTTGCTTCATAGAATGAAAATTCTGGAATGGAAGTGGGAAAGGATAGCTATGAATTTTGTGGTTGATCTCCCCAAGACTTTGGGGAAGTTTGATTCTATTTGGGTAGTGGTTGACAGGTTGACTAAGTCAACCCATTTCATTCCAGTCAGAATAGACTATAATGCGCAGCAATTGGCTAAGGTATATGTGAAGGAAATAGTGAGGCTTCACGGAGTGCCCCTTTCTATCATTTCAGACCGTGGTACGCAGTTCACATCCAAGTTTTGGGGAAAATTGCATGAGGAGTTGGGTACGCAACTCACTTTTAGCACAGCCTTCCATCCGCAAACGGACGGGTAGTCGGAGAAGACTATTCAAGTGTTAGAGGACATGTTGAGGGCATGTGTGATTGACTTTGGAGGACATTGGGATAAGTTCCTACCTTTGTGTGAGTTCTCCTATATTAACAGTTACCACTCCAGCATTGATATGGCACCATTTGAGGCACTTTATGGGAAGGGATGTAGATCACCCATAGGATGGTTTGAGGCTGGAGATGTAAAACCTTTGGGGGTTGACTTGGTGAAGGATGTTCAGGATCAGGTAAGAAGCATCCAAGCTAAGTTTCTAGCAGCCCAAAGTCGACAGAAAAAGTATGCAGACCATAAGGTAAGAGACATGGCATTTCAGACTGGGGAAAAAGTTCTTCTTAAGGTGTCACCCATGAAAGGGGTGATGAGATTCGGCAAGAAGGGCAAGCTTAGTCCTCGATACATTGGACCATTCGAAGTTCTTGACTATGTAGGTCCAGTGGCTTATAGATTGGCTTTACCTCCGAATTTATTTAGAGTTCATCCAGTATTTCATGTGTCCATGTTGAAGAAGTATCATGGGGATGGGGATTACATCATAAAATGGGACTTAGTTTTGTTAGACAAGAACCTTCAGTATGAGGAGGAACCGGTTGCAATTCTTGATCGCGATATCCGAAAGCTGAAGACCAAAGAGATAAAGTCTGTGAAGGTTCAATGGAAGCATCGTCTGGTGGAGGAAGCTACTTGGGAAACCGAGAAGGACATGCGAGACAAGTATCCCTAGTTGTTCAATGATTCAGGTACTACTCTAGCCTTACGTTAGACAGTCTTTCCTAGTTGATCACTCGGGGACGAGCGATGGGTTTATTGGTATCTATTGTAACGGTCTGATTCCGTCGTTAGGAAAAAGCCAATGGGAAAACAATTGGGGTAAGAAAACTTTTGAGTAGTAACTTGAAAATTCCTAGCCTAGTCCAGATTTGGACGAAATCTGAGTCATGAGAGGTCTAGGGAAATCTAGTAATGAATGAGAGATGTAATAATGAATTTGACTACATGAGTGGATACCCAAGACGTTAAGGAGCCCGTACGGCTTTACGGAATCGAATTCGGGCGAGTAGAACTCCTGAAACTGATCTTAGCGTGAATAGGTAGTTTTTGAATGTCATGGGTTGAAAGTGTGTTGTGAAATGGGGGTTTAAAACTCTAATTCCAATGTTCTGTCTCTGCGCAAGCTGCCAGGGCGAGATTTATCCCTCCTGGGTGGGGCCACTATGGTGGGATGGGGTCCGCCGTAGCGGCCCAGTCGCGACTTATGTCGGGATTAAAACTCCAAAAATGTTATTTTTCTGCAAGTTTCGTTCTTGAGAGCTAAGAGACGACCCTTGGCTATTTCTTGAAGGTTTTCCACCTCTTCTAGCGCTAAAGGTAAGGTTTTCACTCCCCTAATCTGTTTTTCGATCCATAGAACTTAGATTCTTGGGTAATTATTATTGGGGGAAGGTTTTGATCTGAAGTTAATGGTGGAAAAAGCCCTAAATTGGGTATTGGGATCATGGGTTTGGTCTTGGGTTATTGGGTTTTTATAATCCGGATAATTAAATCTTAATTATTGATCATTGCGTTATATTACTTGTTTGTAGACCTAGAACAAGCGGAAAGAATCCGGAAAGGGAAGAATCAAGTGTCTTAGGTGGATTCAAGCTTGATTTCGATGTAGGTGATAGTTTGATTTCATGTTTGTGTGATGTATGTCGATTGATTGCTACATTGTATGCATGCGTGTATGCGAATAGAAAAATGTGGAAACGAACCTAATGAAATGATTATGAACAATGCAGGCCATGAGCTTGTGTACTTGACTATATGACTTGAGTATTGTACATTATGGATGTGGTTGTGCTGATTGGATCGGGTGTCACGTTCCGACATATATATTGGATCAGGTGTCACGTTCCGACACATACGTTTGATCGGGTGTCACGTTCCAACACATACATTGGATCAAGTGTCACGTTCCAACACACTAATTGGGTTCGAGTGTCACGTTCCGGCACACTAACAGTTTGGGTATGGGTTCCATGAGAGGACCATTGTGTTGTCATATCTATTTGCTATTGAGAATGTGGAATTGTACATTGCTCCTGAAATGATAACTGAACTGTATTATGTATATGTGTGTGTGGTTGTGTACTGATACTGCACTTGCTCTTTCTTTGTTGAGTACATGGCATCTTCAGGCGGCTACTGATAGACCTCATTTAGGAGATCACTAATCGAGACCGAATTCAAGGGTGAGCCAGTTCTTCCAGGCTGCCATGAGTTCTCATTCTGTTTAGTCCATTTTCTTCGGATTCAGACTAGTACTTTGACATTAGCTTGTTTAGTTTTGGGGTTGTACCCCTTGTTCTTAGACTTGTCGTTAGTAGAGTTTTGATTCATTGACTTTCAGGTTCTAGGCATTATTTTCCGCAAATGTTTTGGTAATTGTTTGTTGAACTTCGGATTTTATGAGAACTCCATATTTCTTAGACATTTAAACCTGCTTTCATATCTTTAAATGTCTTGATTTTCATTAAAGTGGTTAGTTGAATTGTAGTAATGGTTCTCCCATCGGAGGGTTAGTGTGGGTGCCAATCATGACGGTCTGGGTCGTGACAGTTTTATCTTTTCTTTTAGGAAAAAAAATAAACTTCAAATAAGGTAAGGAAATCAGGGCAAAACCCTAACAAAAGAATGTCTATGAAACCAATAGATTCTAGATAAGGGTTTAAGTAATTCTGAAGGAAGGTATTAGACATCCTTCAGAATCCACAACTGTGGGTCCCGACTGAATTCATTTTTTTCAAATTTAGAAGGAGATAACACGTTGTACAGGTATAACAAACATACAATATACACAAGTAATAAATAAAACTATAATATAAGAAACGACCTAAGGTTCGCCTAACGTCAATAACATACACAATAATTAAAAAACAATATTTTTCGAACTCCATTCGAGTAGCTTCAATGGGAAGAAACTCTGGGTGCCTGTAAAGACACTTAGTAAAAGTGTTATTAATAAATAAATATGAATAAAAAATAAATGAATCAAATAATAACTTAAAAATAAAAACTCGTCTTATTAACATAGGAGGCCATGGAAATCGATGGTAATTTCTTCATCGGCCACGTTTAACATATATAAACTTAAACTAAATTCCGTCTTTTAAAATGGGGAGGCTTCAAAAATCGACAGAGAGATTTTTTCATTGACTAACTGCTATACACTCTAGTTTACATGATGAAATACAATAGCCATTAAAAATAACGAAACATATTTCAAGAATGTATAGCAACAACAACCAATAGTTAACGAGGCAATCAACAAAATAAAGATAAACATATAAAATAGTAAAGAAAGAGACTATACAAAAGATATAAAATCCTAACAGTAACAATAATAACAAGACTAATACAATAATAAAAAATCTGTATCAACATGATTGAAGCCACATATGAACGGAAATAAATAATGCAACAAAAAAGCTAAATAATGCAAAGTCACCATGAAGAAAATTGAATCAACAGAAAAATGCCACTAACACAATAAACAAAACTAAATCAACTTAACCAAAACATAATGGTAAACAAGTCAACAAGATTGAGGATAAAGAGCAAAGCAAACATAAGTATTAATCAACCTTTAAAATAACATTAGACTAAGAGAGAAATGAAAAATAAGCAAACAAATGTCACGACCAAAGGTAGCCCCTAGGCATAACATGACGTACAAGACCCCGAGAGGTCCCATACAAGATACTTATCTTTCGCTATACAAAATAATAGAAATATAAGATTCAAAAGACAGTTTCAACATAAAAGAGTTTGTAAAATGAAGCGGAAGTCTAAACATGGTCTCAAAGACATCTAGTAAATAAGAGGTGCTCCAGACGTATCCCGTACATCAAGTCCAAAAACTGAAATAAAATGACATAATGAAATAAAGGTTCGGTCCTCAAATGTATGAGGACTCACCAATCTTCAAGTCTCTACTAATGATCCCTAGCCACAGAATTTCAAACCTAGAGCGTCGGACCCTACATTTTGATAAGAATGTAGGCAAGAGTATGCGTTAGTACAAAAATGCACTAGGTATGAAAGGCAACATAAAACATTTGAGAACATGCTAAAAGGGACATTTTCATTACATTCAATGACCAAGCTAGAACATGAGGTAAAAGAGTTAAACAACATAAGTTATAGAAAATGGTCAAATGCAAGCTAACATCTTTAAAACATTCGTGAGATACTTCTTGAAGTAACCTTAGTTCATCTCGGAAGTTCTTTGAATATTATCATACCAATGCGCCCATCCAATAAGGGCTAATTAATGACTCGTGAGCATTCAGACTGGTGGCCATCCCATCGAGAGATTCTGCTGAGAGGAAGTACCCACATAATTTTGAGAGGTCGGAGAAAGGATGATGCTTCTTTCTCGACCAAAGGACACCAACTTGAAGGAAAGCTTCCTCATTCTTCAAAGTCCAAGGTGACATCAAATATCTCTTCGCAATTTGTCAAAGTGATTTCCAAGTCTAAAAATTTGAAAGATAAGGTTATACATGTGAATAATGGAGTTAAGAGTCCTTCATAGACCCCAAGGCAGACAACGTTATTGATTTTGAGGCGATTGGCGTAGCTCTCAAGAGGAAGAAACCTTCCAACTTATCGGACAAAAGTGTTGAACAGTCACTAGGAATTGCATCATTTTGTAGCAACACGTTCAAAGCATCTATTTCAGTCCATGAGGTTGGCTTCAGTACTAGTGCAATCTCTAGATCCAATGAGAGCAATGTTAGCCAAGAGCAACATTGGAAGAGTTTGAAGGAAAAGCCTAAGGACTTGAACGATCAACATTGTGAGTTAGCTGAATTGGATTCTAATAGTATTGATACTGCGATCTTTGAAGATGGTGCTACTGGTTCTGCAATGCCCTTGGTTGAATTGACACATCAGGTAAAAGTCATTTTTTCAATATTTCTCTAAACTTTCCTTTTTTTTAATTCGATATTAACTCTATTTTTAAAAAAAAATTCAGTTGGTTCTTGGGGACATCTCCAGTGATGTAGATGTATTTGAAGATTGTATCACAAGTTCGAACCCCCTGAATGTGGCGAAGAGTTCTCACTTCCCACTTACTGAAGTTAAGAGACAAACTACAAATGAGAGTCAACCAACAAAGTTGATTGCCCCTTTTTTCAAAAAGGTTGAAACTTCCCAACACACCTCCAACTACTAATGTGGGGGTTGGATCACATCAAATTGGATGTTCAAATGTATACAAGGACTTGGTCCACCCTTTTCCGAGGATTGCCTCAAATATTGAACCACAAGAGACTATTTCAAGCTACCAATTATCTTACATTTCTGGAATGTGGCGTACCTTATGTAAGTGTATTACTCAATTCTCTGTTGAATCTTCAGAAAGCCTCAAGAGTTGGAGACAGGTGTTGCCTTGATTCTTAAAGGAATTTGGGAAGTTAACATCATCAACCTTTCTCCTTTGGAGGTTCTGCTTGAAGATCTTTTCAAGAAACATGGAGATTACGATGCTGTGAGGCTGTCCACTTCTCAAAAGGTAACTAGAGATTCTCATCAAGAGTTGCTTTCTGCTGCACAACAATGCCTTGATACCGCGAATGAGGAGAAAGTCAAGATGGAAAAACACTTGGAAGAGCTTCAACAAGTCCTTACAAGAGCTGAAAAAGAGCTAAAAGTCTGGACTTCTAAGAAGAAAAAAACCATCTCACTTATAGAGGAGCATCAAAAGAGGTTGTCCGAAAATCAAGAGACTATCACTAACCATGAAGATGAGATTCATGTCATCGATAAAATCATTCCCTTGTTGGAAACAAAAATAAAAGAACTAGCTAAGCTAAAAGAGGATGCTGAGACAAGTCGTCACCAAATCCTTAGCCATAAGCTTTTTTCTTAATCTTTTGTCCTGCATAAGGATATTCTCTTTCATTTTCTTGTTTTGCTTTTTTTTTGAAACATTTCTATGATGTAATGATAATTCCCCTTGGATGAATAAAAGTTTCATTTTTGTCTTCTCAAATGCAGTCTTTTATTTCTCTATTTCAAATGCTGCTTGTACAATTTGTAACTAATTTTACACGTCGGACAACTTTCCCCCAACCTTTCAGCTTTGACGCTTATGTTTGAAATTCAGTAAGTTGTAATCGAAACATTCAAATAACGAGTGTGTTATTTCATTGGAAAGATAACTCACATAACAAATAGATATATATATATATATATATATATATATGAAACTCATGACCGAAATATCTCCTGGTTAGTAGAGATATTATTCCAAAGTTAGCTCAAATTCTATCTTGATCGACTTTTCAGCTTTGAGCGTCGATAGAAAATCAATAACTCAATGTAGGAGCATCGAAATGTCATGATTGTTCTTTCATTGGAAGAATAAATCATAGACATACAACATATGTAAAAATCATGGCCAAAAGATCTCCAAATTTGTACAAACGTATTTTTAGATTTAGCTCAAATTTTGCCTCGTTCAACTCTTCAACTTAGAGCATCTTTGGGATAAAATCAATAACTCGGCGTAGGAGCCTCGAAATGACGTGATTATTGTTCCATTGGAAGATTAACTCACAAATATACAACATATGTAACAATCACGGCCAAAAGCTTTCCAGATTAGTAAAGATATATTTTCAAAGTTAGCTCAAATTCTTTCTTGATCGACTTTTCAGCTTTGAGCATATGCGATAGAAAATCAATAACTCGACGTAGGAGCATCAAAATGGCATGATTATTGTTCTATTGGAAGCATAACTCGTAGAAATACAACACATGCAAAAATCATGACCAAAAGATCTCGATATTAGTATAGATATATTTTTAAAGTTAGCTCAAATTCTGCTTCGCATAACTTTTCAGCTTTGAGCATCTTTGGTAGAAAATCAATAACTCGGAGTAGGAGCCTCGAAATGAAGCGATTTTTGTTCCATTGAAAGAATATACAACATATATAAAACTCTTGTCCAAAAGGTCTCCAGATTAGTACCGATATATTTCCAAAGTTAGCTCAAATTCTGGCTCACTCAACTCTTCCTTTCTTATTTTTTTAGGCTTGAACGTCTATGGTGTGAAATCCACAACTCAATGTAGGAGTGATGAAACTATGAGATTCTTGTTTCATTGCAAAGAGAGCACCAAGAACAACACCATGTGAAAAAAATTACAACAACATTCATCCTGGTTAGAGGGTGACAAATTTTTCAAGTTGATTATACGCCTAGAATGCCGATTCCACAGCTTTGAGTGTTCAAATCATGAGCTTTGCGAGTACACCATTTCAATATAAATTATTACAGCTTCGATCTGAAGGGTATCCTAATTTGATGTTGTGGGTAATGATGCCCCTAATTTTGAGTAACTTATTGAAGCATCAATGAATTACACAAAATTATCTTCAGCGCAAGCAAAAATAAACTCAAGTTGAATTGCAAGTCGCTTGATCCAATAACAATGGAACTCAACAACCTATCACATATCAAAATTTCAAATCAAAATTCCTTTTGAATTTGATTAGATTAATATCCAAAGTTGATTTCCAAATCTGGCATGTTTGATATGCAACTTTGAGCGGCTATAGTGGAAAATTCATTTCTCTATGTAGGAGCCTCTGAATCACGAGACACTTCTTTAATTGCAAAATGGACTCCAAGAACTGCAATATGTGTCAAAACATTTACAGATTTTCACAAATATGCCTTTCAAGTGTACTAAACTTAATTAAAAAATCTAATGGTCTTTTTTCCCCAGCTTTGAGCGATTGTGGTAGAAAATTCATAACTCGACGTAGGGGCATTTGAATCATGAGCCACTTTTTTAGTTGCAAATTCCAAGAGCTGCAATACTTGAAACATTCATGGTCAAAACCTTTACGGATTTTCATAGATAAGCCTTTGAAGTCAGCTAAAATTTGGCCCTACTTGACTCTTCTACTTTGCTTATATGTGGCACATTTGAAATATCTAGTCCACGTGCCATCTCTCCCACTTTAAAGAGCTATTGAGATGATCATGAAATATCACAATTTTTTTTTTACTCATGTGACTGAGCTTAGAGTAACTACTCCAAGCACCTACGTACCTCTGTGAAGAGGATCAAGTCATATCGTAGTTCAAGATGATGAGTTTTTCTTATGGACCGTACACTGTCTATACTCTTATGAGACAGAAATAACATGTAGTTTATGCTCGTACCTTAAGGAGCGTAGGCGACCTTCATGGAAAGTATTGCTTCAGAAACTTTCCGTTGATTGGACCAACTCTTATACCGTCTTGGTCTACAATTTCATAAGCACCACTTGTATATGCTTCCTTCACAACATATGGCCCATCCCATTTTGATGTAAACTTATAACCGATGCTTTTGTTAAGGATTATGGGTCTCCAAACTACTAAGACCAAGTCTCCCACTTGAAATGATCGTGGTCACACCTTCTTGTTGAATGCTCTCGCAAGTCGAGCTTGATAACACTCCAACCTTTGTTGTGCTTCCAATCTGTTCTCATCCAATGCCTCCAACTCTGCTAGACTAAGTTGAGCGTTACTTTCAGTTGTAAGTCCCTCTTGGATTGCTATTCGCAATTATGGAATTTGCCTCTTCAATGGAAGGATTGCTTCTACACTATACACCAATGAAAATAGAGTCTCTTGTGTAGCCGCTCTAAAGGTTGTACGATATGCCCACGAAGCTTCACCAATTCTCTCATGTCGGTCCCTTTTATTCTTTGCAACTACTTGCTTCAACAGGTTACCAAGTGCCTTGTTAAAAGCTCTAGCAAGACAATTTGCACGTGCATTGTACATTGAAGACTTATATTGCTTAAAACTAAACTTCTCGCACAAACTCCTTATTAACTTATTATTGAAGGGTATTCCCCAAATGCACATTTGAGTGGATTCATCTTCAAGTCAAATTTTCTTAACCTCTCAAAAACAATTCGAAGTTCTTTAGTATGGTGTTCCCTTTGCTTTATCTTTATCACCAAGTCATCAATGTAACATTCCACCCTCCTATGAAACATATCATCAAATATGTTTTGCATTGCACGTTGGTAGGTGACACCGACATTCTTTAGACCAAAAGGCATCACTTTTAAACAATAAATCCCTTTTGAATTTTGGAAGGCAGTGCATTCTTCATCATTCAGAGACATTCTGATTTGATTATATCCAGAAGACCCATCCATAAATGACATAGCTTCATGCCCAGTTGTAGCATCAATCATGAGCTCAATGATTGGTAGCGGAAGTCATCTTTTGGACATGCCTTGTCCAAATCTCAAAAATCAGTGTAGACACATATTTGACCATTCTTCTTCTTGATAGGGACAATATTTGAGATCCATGATGGGTATTTCATTTCTCGGATAAACCCACTTTTGATGAGCTTGTTGACCTCTACTTCAATTTGTGTTACCAACTCAAAGGCGAAAGACTCGTTGTGACTGCTTTATAGGACGTGTTCCATTTTTGTATCCCTAAATAATGAATAACTATCCTGGGACTAAGGCCTGACATTTCTCTATACGACCAGGCAAAAATATATCTCTACTCAACCAATAACATGAAGTATTCCCTCTCTTCTTGTGGCGTGAGAAGTGCACTAATGAAGGTTGGGCGTGGATCTTCCAGAGTGCCTTACTCTTTCTGAAGGCCATTGCAGTAGTTGACTTTGTAGTTTTTGATTTGCAAGAGAAAGAGATGAAGAGCAGAATTTGTCCCACCAGGCATGCCAAATTTGCTTGCAATAAATTTTCGTAGAACGTGAACAGTACTTTCAAAAAAAAGTAAAAGTGATAACTTGCTCTCCTACAAATATGATTATTTTCTCTCTAAAGTTTTGCATTATTTTGTTTCCAAATAGGTAGGAAATAAGAAAAAGGGATTCTAGATCTTTAAGGATAAGAAGAATATTTTTTTCTTGTTCTTATAATTCTAAATAAGTTCTTTTTATTCGTGTTTTGTCTCAACCAACATCCTACTTGATCTAGGACCAGTTCATTATTTTTTTTGTGCCCCAAAAATCTATAATTGATTAGTACAAACTTGATACACGTTTTGGTTTAATTATAAATCTACAAAGTATTCTTGTTCAAAGGTTTTTTTGAGGGGAAAAAGGCAAGTGTGGTTGAGTATATAAGAGGTTAAAAGTCTTATTGAAAGTGTGATACTTGATAATTATTTTTCTTTTCCTTAGATGTCTAATTCAGGTGGTGATGAGGAAAGGGATCGTCAAGAAGCTGAGATCCAAGGAAGGAATGACTTCACCTTTCAAGATATGCACCAACAATTTGAGAGATGGTATTTGCAATTTCAAGAAATGACGAATATGATTACCGAGCAGAATGATATCATAGCTGCAATTAGGAGGGATAATAATGTTGTACAACCCCCAAATAATGTTAGGCCCCAAGTTAGAAGGAATGTACCCCATATCTCTTTTGTAAATCCTGAATATGATAATGATGATATGGATGTTGAATTTAATCTAGAAAGAAGAGATAGGAGGGGACAAAGAGGTAGAGTAGAAGATGATAATATAAGTAGTATAAAGATGAAAATGCTATCTTTCAAGGGTACAAGGGACCCCGACTTCTACCTTGATTGGGAGAGACGAGTTGAAGCCATCTTTGACTGCCACAACTACTCCGAGGGTAAGAAAGTTAAACTTGTTGTTGTTGAGTTTTCTGATTATGATGCTTCTTGGTGGCAAAAGCTTGCTAGGGACAGATTGCAAGATGAACTACCACCTATAGCTACTTGGGCAGAGATGAAGATAGTGATGATGAAGAGGTTTGTGCCATCATATTTCCAGCGAGATCTATAGTCTAGCCTTCAACACTTCAAGCAAGGTGCCATGTTGGTGGATAAGTACTTCAAAAGCATGGATATGGCTTTGATCCAAGCTAACTGCATGGAACAGGAAGAGGCTACAATGGCTAGATTTTTAAATGGTTTAGATGTAGAAATAACTGATGTAGTAGAAATACAACAATATGTAACATTATATGAGTTAGTTGATTTGTCTGTTAAAATAGAAAAACAAATTAAGAGGAAGCAACAAAATAACTCATGGAGAAGTCGGCCAAACACCATCTCTAAGAAGCCATGGTCAAATCAAGAGGGGAAGGTTCCGTCCAAACCTCAAGAAGATAGAGGTAAAGGTAAAGTTGAGGACGAAGTTAAAATCTTTAATCCTAAATTTTCTAAGCCTTCTAGTTCTATTCAATGTCACAAATATCATGGAAGGGGACATATGATGCATGAATGTCCAAGTAGAAGAAACATCATACTTATGGACAATGGAGTGTATGAGAGTGAAAAAAGTGAGGGGGAGGAAGAAGAAGGAGGTGTAAGTGAGGAAGATGATCTAGAACTGCCTAATGATGGTATAATTGGGGTGGTTAGGAGAATTATGACTATCAATTTGGGTAATATTGATGAAGGGCAGAGGGAGAATTTATTCCATACTAGGTGTGTGATAAAAGAGAAGACTTATTCTATGATTATTGATGGGGGAAGTTGTGCAAATGTGGTGAGTTCATACTTGGTGGATAAACTAGGAATTACATGCATGAAACGCTTTACCCCATATAGGCTCTAATGGTTGAATGATAGTGGTGAAGTGAAAGTAAACAAACAATACATGATTTCATTCAATGTTGGTATGTATGAAGATTAAATTCTTTGTGATGTAGTTCCAATGCAAGAATGTCATGTTTTACTTGGTCGAACTTGGAAATATGATAGGGATACTGCTCATCATGGGAGAAAGAATAGGTATAGTCTTCTGCATAATGGTAAGAAGTTTACTCTTGCACCATTATCTCCTTCTCAAGTGTTTGAAGATCAAAAATGATTGAGGGAAATAATGGGAAAACAAAGGGGAGAGATAAAAAGTTAGATTGAGAGAAAATAAAAGGGCCAAGAGATAGAAAACAAGAGAGATGGCCGAGAGAAAGCAAGAGAGGGCAGCAATCTAAGTAAAGAGGTAAAAGAGGATTTCAGTGAAAACATGAAAGATTTTGGTGAGAGGAAAGAGGCTAAGGAAAAGAAAAAAGGGAGTTTTTATATAAACGCAAAAGAGTGTTTAACTAATAGAAAAGGAAGATTTCCCATAATACTGCTTATTTACAAGGAAATGTTGATTAATTTTGAACAACTAACTCCTTCTTTGCCAAATAATGTTTCTTCTCTTTTGAAGAGTTTAGAAGATGTTTCTCCTGATGACACTCCAAATGGATTGCCACCTTTGAGAGGGATTGAGCACAAAATAAAGTTCGTGCCTGGGTCTCAAATTCCTAATAGGTCTGCCTATAGGAGCAATACTGAAGAGACCAAAGAATTACAAAAACAAGTTGAAGAATTGCTTGAAAAGGGTTTTGTTCGAGAGAGCATGAGCCCATGCTCTGTTCTCGTCCTATTGGTACCCAAAAAAAATGGAACATGAAGGATGTGTTTAGACTTTTTAGCCATCAATAAGATAACGGTAAACTATCACCATCTTATTCCTCATCTTAATGATATGTTGGACCAACTATATGGTTCCAAAATCTTTTCTAAAATTGATCTAAGAAGTGGTTACCATCAGATTCGTATGAATCCAGAGATGAATGGAAAACTGCTTTAAGACCAAATATGAACTTTATGTGTGGTTAGTTATGCCCTTTGGTTTGACTAATGCACCAAGCACGTTCATGAGACTAATGAATCATGTTTTTAAAGATTTCCATGGAAAATTTGTTGTGGTGTATTTTGATGACATCTTGATCTTTTCTCAAAATCTAGATGAAGACCTAGAGCACCTAAAACAAGTTTTTGAAGTTCTTAGAAATCAGTGCTTATTTGCTAATCTCAAAAAGTGTACTTCCTGTGTGGATCGTGTGGTTTTCTTGGGTTTTATGGTCAGTTCTAAAGGAGTTGAAGTAGATGATGATAAAATCAAGGCAGTATCAGAATGGCCTTAACCTAATAGTGTAACTGAAATTAGGAGTTTTCATGGACTTGCTAGTTTTTATAAGAGGTTTGTGTGAGACTTTAGCACCATTTCTGCTCCTTTAACTGAAGTTATTAAGAAATATAAGGTTTTTACATGGGGAAAGGAACAAGATGATGAATTTAACTTGCTGAAGGATAAATTGTGTTCTGCTCCTCTTTTGCAATTACCTGATTTTTCTAAGTCTTTTGAAGTTGAGTGATGCCTCTGGTAAGAGCATAGGTGTTATTTTGATGCAAGACTCTAAGACAATTTCCCACTTTAGTGAAAAGCTAACTGGAGCGTCATTGAGCTACTCAACTTATGATACGGAGCTATATGCATTGGTAAAGGCGTTAGCTACATGGAAACACTACTTGTGGCCCCGAGAGTTTGTGGTCAAGACTGATCATGTGTCATTAAAGTACTTGAAGAGCCAAGGTAAACTTAGTCGTAGGCATGCTAAATGGGTGGAGTTTATTGAAACTTCTCCTTATGGAATTTCCTACAAACAAAGTAAGGAGAATGTGATTGTTGATGCTCTCTCAAGAAGGTATGTTTTGATCTCTACTCTTACTTCAAAGTTGTTGGGTTTTGACCAAATCAAGTTACTCTATGCTAATGATTCTGATTTTGATGATATTTTTGCTAAATGTAAGTTGGGCCCTTTTGAGAAATTTAATCATCAAGATGAATTTCTATTCAAGGAAAATAAATTGTGTGTTCCTAACTACTCTTTGCGTGAACTATTCGTTAGGGAAGTACATTGTGGAGGGCTAATGGGACATTTTGGTGTAGCCAAAACTCTGGAAATACTTTTTGAACATTTTTATTGGCCTAGCATGAGAAAGGAAGTTGAAAAAGTGTGTTCTCAATGTCTTGAATGTTAACAAGCTAAGTCTAGAACACTGCCGCATGGTTTTTATACACCTTTACCTATTTCTAATTCCCCATGGATTGAAATATCTATGGATTTCATATTGGGGCTACCAAGGACTAAATATGGTAAGGATAGTATATTTGTGGTAGTAGATAGATTTTCTAAAATGGCTCGTTTTATCCCATGTAAAAAGACTAATAATGCATCTCATGTGGCTGACTTGTTTGTAAAAGAAGTGGTTAAATTGCATGGAATACCTAGAACTATTGTTAGTGATAGAAATGCCAAGTTCTTAAGTCACTTTTGGAGAGTTCTTTGGGGAAAGTTGGGAACTAAATTGCTATTTTCTACATCTTGTCACCCACAAACTGATGGGCAAACGGAAGTGGTTAATAGAACTTTAGGGAATATGTTGAGGGTTGTTTTGAAAGGAAAGTTGAATTCTTGGGAAGATTACTTACCCATTGTGGAATTTGCTTATAATAGGATCTTTCATTAGTCTACTGATGAGACTCTTTTTGAAGTTGTATATAGATTCAACGCCCTCACTCCCCTTGATTTACTGCCTTTGCCGACTAATAATTTTTCTAATCTTGATGGTAAGAAGAAGGATAATATGATGAAGAAAATTCATGAACAAACAAGGCTTGCAATTTAAAAAAAGAATAAGGAAGTTGCATTGCGAAGGAATAAGGGAAGAAATATATTGCTTTTAGACTTGGGGACTTGGTTTGGGTGCATATGAGAAATGAAAGATTTCCTTCCAAAAGAAATACCAAGCTAGATGCTAGAGGAAGTGGTCCATACAAAGTCCTTGAAAGGATTGGAGACAATGCTTATAAACTTGATCTTCCTGGTGAGTTCCAAGTTAGTGCTACTTTTAATGTTTCTGATCTTTCCCATTTTGATGCAGACTTGAATTCGAGGACGAATTCTCTTCAAGAAGAGGGGAATGATAGCATTCAAAGAAGCTCTACTCCATTGAAGGACAAGGGATGAAGTTTTACAAACTCCAATGAGGCCCATAACAAGATCTCAAAACAAGGAGTTCAATGATAAAGTCAACGGGATTCAATCGCTGATCCAAAGGTGTCTTGTTGGGGAAGAAGAGCTCAAGCTCGAGGGAAATGAATTGCCCAAATGCTACAACTATTTGGTGGCCCAAATTGAAGTCCAAGAGGAAGAATATTGTGGTCCAAAGTTCAGCCTTGAAGAAGTCCAAAGTGGTGCAGAAAGAGGCTCAAAATCAATCCTAAAGGAGGCCAATTTCAGTCCTTAAGTGCAGCTGAAATCAGCAGCCCAATAAAGACCCAAAAGGGGCTCAAAAGCCACGACCAAGAGGGCCCACAAAGTCCTTAATTCAGTCACAACTATTAGGGTTTTAGTTTTACCTTAGCCCCCAAGCTAGGATTTTATTTTATTAAGTTCTAGATTGTTCTTTTAGGGTTTTATTAGGGCTATCAGCCAACTTATTTATTCTATAAATAGGAGTGATTTTTCATTCATTAAAAACATTAGATTGATATTAATAATATTTGAGAGAGTTCTTTTGTAACTTGTTCTTTGAGAATTTATCTTTAAGCCTTTACTAGTTTCATAGTTTAAGGTATGAAGTGATTTCTTCTTGTGATATCTGTAATTTCTTTTTGGTATTCTTTAGAAGGTGATTAGTTTATAAATAATAATTATTGTCTTTAGTTACTCATAAAGCGGTCAAGATCCGAATCTATTATTTTTGATTCGTTTCTCAAGTAAAGGCGTTAGATTTCTTCCATAAATCTATACGTTGTTACTTGGATCTTGTCAAGGCCTTAGAACATTAAATCCTTGGAAATTTTTGGATCTTTCCTTTGAATTTTGCATATCCTTTTTACTTAGTTTTTGTTTTCTTTTCTATAAAAGCTTCCGCACTCTAATTTACAAGTCTATATTTGTGATCCCCTTAACCTCGTTGTTATCAAGAACTCTGTTGACCACTCCTTCAAAGAGATGTGTAGTCGATGTTGTAGCTTTCTCCAGTGCTTGCTCAAATGCTTGTTGAAGTTTTTGTAGAACTGTTTTCCCAATGTCCTTGAATGTCATGTCTATCCCCTATTTATAGTTGTAAGTGGTGGAGAAGATTGCTTATGATTGACCAAAGGATGTCATTTTGACACTTGGAGGATTGTGGTTGGTTCTTGAATATGACTGAGACTACCATCTCATTTGGATACGTAGCGCCACCTTGTTGATCTTGGATGTCTAATCACTGTGACACATGGCATGAGTTTGCGCTTCAAGGTGAAATGGAAATTTGACTTGAATTTAATAAAATGAACTTATTTATTTGTAAAGCCCAAATTAATCATTCAACTCAAATGAATATGAATTTAATTCAAATTTTGTATGAATTTAATCCAATAAAATTTATGTGTCTACAAGACTTGATAAGAATTATATATGAATCAGAACTCATTTTCTCTAATCTAATCTTTGATTGGTTGAATCCAACAAAGAGATTAATACCACCATCCAAATTTTAGACCTTTGAATTAGAAAACTAACTCAATTTTTCTTATATGATATATGGGTTCGAAAAAACCTTTTGAAGAATTGCATCTGTGGAGGAGGCAAATAGGAGCTATTAACAATCGAATGCATTCTTAAAGAACATTTGTTAAATAAAATGTTAAATATTGTTGTTTGAGACGACGGGCACAATCGATTTCTCACAACTTGAATTTTATCATTGCAGAGTAAGAACCTGCTTCGGTCTTACAATTTTTACAGGAAACTCTCTTTTATTTCTTACTCACTTGTTGTTTTATCTCTTGCTTACTTTCTTACTTGGTTTCTTTCTTGGTTGCTTAAAAATCAAATGAACCACCTCTATTTAAAGGTGGTGATGGAAGAATCTAGCTAAGGGTTTTGCTACTATATTCTAGAATGTTCTTCAAACTACCTATTTCTAGAACTACCTTTTCTAGAATATCTCTAGACTTTTCTCTCTAGAATACTCATTCTAGAGATCTACCTTTATTCCTTTATAACTCTTGAATATTCTAGATTCTTCTTTGAAATGTCTTGGATATTAATTAAGTTGGTGATGATTTCTTAACACTCCCCCTCAGCACCAACTTTATTTTCTCTTTCAATAATTCCAAGCGCTTCTCGAAATCTTATAACCTTCATGTTGTCCAGGCTCTTTGTGAATATGTCTGATACTTGTTCTTCTGTCTTGATTTGCTTCATTTCAATTTCACCTTGAAGAACTTTTTCTCGAAGAAAATGATGGTGTACTTCCACATGCTTCGTCCGAGCGTGAAATACGGAATTTTCCGCCAAACGAATAGCTGACAAGTTGTCACATTATAGTGGTACGATATCTTTTGATGGTTGATGCAAGTCTTTCATGAGTTGCTTTAGCCATGTGCTCTCTTGTGCTGCCATCGTTCCTGCTCGATATTCTGCTCCGTAGTTGAAAGTGAAACAGTTGGTTGTCTTTTGCTGCACCATGATATTGCGGCTGATCCAAGATTGAAAACATATCTAGTGGTTGATCTTCGAGTATCATGGTCACCAGCATAATCCGCATCACAATATCTGATTATCTTGGAAGAAGCTCCTTTCATATAGAATATTCCATAGTCAATAGTTCCTTTCACATACCTTAATATCTTTCTGACTGCTTCCAAATAAGGCTTCTTTGGTTTCTGCATAAATCTACTAACTACTCCAACTGCGAAGGCAATATCTGGTCTAGTCAATGTTAAATAGATAAGACTACCAACAAGTTGACGATACATTGTCTCTTCCTCCAAGTCTTTGCCTTCATGGGAACATAGTTTTAAGTTAGGCTCCATCGGTGTAGAAGATGTCTTGCAACCCATCATTCCATATTTTTGGAGTAGATCTCTCGCGTACTTTTGTTGTCCAAGGAATAATCCATCCTTTGTTTTTTCAACCTCAAGACCAAGGAAGTGTTTTAGTTGGCCCAACTCATTCATTTGAAATTGCACCATCAAATTTCTTTTACTTTGATGGATCCCATCAAAGTCGTCTCCTGTGATGATTAAATCATCTACATAGACTAATATGATAGCTAACCTTCCTTCATGACCTTTTACGAATAAGCTTGAATCTGCTGGTGCTACTTGATAGCCACTTTGGATCAGGAACTCAGCAATTTTCCCATACCATGCCCGGGGGCTTGCTTCAACCCATACAAAGCTTTCTTCAATTTGCACACATAATCAGGATGGACTCTATTCACAAAACCTTGTGGATGATCCATGAATATTTCACGATCCAATTCTCCATGAAGAAAAGCATTCTTTACATCCATCTGCCACAGTGTCCAAGACTTACTAGCTGCCAAAGCTAGTAACACACGAACAGTAGTAATTTTTGCCACGGGACTAAATGTCTCATCATAGTAAAGACCATACTCTTGTGAGAATCCCCGGGCCACTAGTCGTGCCTTGTACCGCTCGATAGATCCATCAGGATGTGTTTTCAGCTTATATACCCACTTACATGATATGGGTTTAACATCCATAGGTTTAGTCACTAACTCCCAAGTTTGGTTTATCTTTAAGGCTGAATTCTCCTCTTCCATTGCCTTTCTCCATTCACTACTCTTCGAAGCTTCTTCGAAGGTGGTAGGTTCCTTGACCTTGTCAACCTCAGCCAGTGCCGCATTTATATACTTACTATTTTGGCATTTCACTTGTGTGGATCTTCGTAGTTGAGGAGTTTCTTGTACTCCTTCTTGCAACTCTTCTGGAGTTTCATGAATTCCAGTTTTCCACGGGCTCTTATTTTCTTTGCTTGAAGATATCTCTTCTGTATGTGATTCGAGTTTTTCACATTCCACTTGTTGTAATTTTGTTTTACTTCCTTGTCCTTCTTCTTCAAGCTTATATTGTAGCTTTTTCTCCAATTCTATTGAATCTTGTAATGTGGCTTCTTCAGACCACCACGATGATGCTTCATCAAATACCACATTCACTACAACAAAAACAACCTTTAGCGGCAATAAATATGCATATTAACAAAGAGTGATAAAACCTTTACCGGCATTAGTTAAATGCCATTGGATCCAGTGTCGCTATAGGCTTTAGGGACATTTACAAAGAATGCTAAATGCCGCTAAAAATATATTTTTAGTGGAAATTAAGCTATTTCCGTTAATTAATTGCCGCTAAAGATCATTTTTGATGTAGTGATTTCTTGACACATTTGTTCGATTTGTGGTAGGGTCACAACACTTCCATCCTTTTCTTTGTTCTTCGTATCCAACAAAGATGCAACAAACAACTTTTTTATCAAACTTGCTGCAGAGATGATCTGGCACGAACACATAGCATACACAACCAAAAACTTGAAAGTGGCTTACGGTAGGAATCATCTTTTTAAGTTTCTCAAATGGTGAGATGAATCTCAATCTTTCCTACGGCAGCCTGTTGGTGATGTGGACAACAGTCTTCATGCATTCTACCCAAAATCTTGCTGGTACATTCATACTATGCATCATACTTTTACATATCTCTACCAGATGTCTATTTTTTCTTTCGGCCACTCCATTTTGTTGTGGCGTATTTGGACAAGTTAGTTGTCGTCTTATCAACTTCTTTTTAATATAGTCATTGAACTCTCGTGACGTGTATTCTCCCCCATTGTCCGTACGGAGACATTTTATTTTGCTTCCAATATCATTCTCCACAGTATATTGGAACTCTTTAAACTTTTCAAATACTTTAGATTTCTCTTTTAAGAAGTAAATCCGTATGTACCTTGAGAAGTCATCAATGAATGTTACCATGTAATGATAACTGCTGATGGAGGACTGCTTCACTGGTCCAAACACGTCTGAGTGAACTAGCTCCAATGGCTCCTTCGCTTGATACTTCGATTCTCCATAGGGAAGTTGATGTGCTTTCCCATATTGACATCCAGCACATATAATGTCTCCTCTAATCTCAAGCTTGGGAAGACCTTTTAATTTCGACTGATGCATCATGATTTTTAGTTTGTTGTAGCTCACGTGCCCAAGACGTGCGTGCCATAGATCAGTTGTTTCATTACTTTGAGTTTTCTCAAAATAAGTTGTCTCAGCTGACATGACGTAGATTGATTCTAATATTCTCCCTTCCATGATTGGTGCTCTTGTAACTTTTAAGTTTCGATATACTTTTACGTCATTTGGCCCAAACAAGACATAGTTACCAGAATCTATTAGTTGTGATACAGATAAAAAGTTTTTCTTCATACCTGGAACATGGTAGACATTTTGAAGTTCCACTTGTCTTGAGCTGTGATGAGGCACAAACACCGTCTTGCCAATATGAATTATTGGCATTTTTGAAGTATTTGCAGTCACCACTACTCGACCACCTTTATATTCTCTCATGTTAATGAGCTTTTTCTCATCACCGGTCATGTGATTGGAACATCCTGAATCAACGATCCAATCATATTCATAATCGACCAATTTCTCACTTACAATTGCAAATGCAATCTACTCTTCTTTGTTAGAGTGACAGGTGACAAGCTCCTCTTGTTGATTAATTTCTTCGACTGCATAAGAGGTCTCGAAATCCCAAACTTCTTCTTCATCTTTCTTATTTTGAGTAGAAGTAGCTACATTACCTTCAGCTTTCTTGTACCAGCAGTCTCTGGCATAGTGTCCTTTCTTTCCACAATTGTAGCACTTATCCATTTGCCGGTTGTTGAAGCCTTTCAGTTTCTTGTTTTGTCGTTGAGTTCTTTGATGTTGATTCTTTTGGTCTCCCCCTGGCCGTGAGCTTCTCTCTGCTTCTCTTTTTTGATAGTCGTGCCTTTTGTTGAAGAGCGCCTTACCTTCGTCTTTTATAGTGAGACTTGATAATGGCTTCTCCAAATCTTCTTCATTTGCCAATAGATTTTCCAACTCAGATAAAGTTGGTTCTGTGGCCCATCCCCGTTTGGTTGTAATTATGCCTTTGTACTCCGGCCTAAGACCATGAACAATGATTCTCCTCATTCTTGTCTCTATGATAGCATTCTCTGGATCTAACTTTGATATTTCATCAGATAAAGATTTTACCTTTGAGAAGTATTGACTGATCGTCATATTCCTTTGAGAGATCGACAAAAGCTCATTTTCAAGACTTTGTAATCTTGCATCATTCTTCTTTGTAAAAATCGTTGCTAAGGTGTCCCAAGCTTCTTTGGGTGTCTTGGCATTCTTAATCCGTTGTAGGAACTCATCCTCGATGGTTACAGTGAGAGCATACATGGCCTTTCCAACTTTGACCTTCCACTTTTTTGCTGCTTCAACATCTGTTGGTGGTGTGGTGTCTGATCCACCGATGATATACCATAGTTCCTGGCCGAGAAAATAATATTGCATTCTCGTGCTCCATGATCCGTAGTTGCTTGCGTTGAGCTTCTCAACGCTATTGAGAGTGCTTGCGAAATCTGCCATTGATTAGTGCCTCGCGATTTGTAACCTCCGACAGTAGCTTGTAGGATCTCCTTTCCTTTGAGTTGCTACCTTTCTTTATCCACCAGGCTCTGATACCAGTTGTTGAATATTGTTGTTTGAGACGACGGGCACAATCGATTTCTCACAACTTGAATTTTATTATTGCAAAGTCAGAACCTGCTTCGGTCTTACAATTTTTACAGGCAACTCTCTCTTATTTCTTACTCACTTGTTGTTTGCTCTCTTGCTTACTTTCTTACTTGGTTTCTTTCTTGGTTGCTTACAACTCAAATGAACCACCTCTATTTATAGGTGCTGATGGAAGAATCTAGCTAAGGGTTTTGCTACTATATTCTAGAATGTTCTTCAAACTACCTATTTCTAGAACTACCTTTTCTAGAATATCTCTAGACTTTTCTCTCTAGAATACTCATTCTAGAGATCTACCTTTATTCCTTTATAACTCTTGAATATTCTAGATTCTTCTTTGAAATGTCTTGGATATTAATTAAGTTGGTGATGATTTCTTAACATAAAATACCATAAAGGTTAATTTGTCAACGTTTGATTTTTTTTGAATATTTACAATAAATATAACAATAGATTCGTTACAAAAAAGATAAGAATAACTCCGTAAGCGTAATATCGTAACCACGAGGGAGGTTAGTATTACGAAATTATACCTAAGAGGAGGTCTCTGAAATTATTCCTAAAAAAAGACAAAAAAATTAACAGAAAGGGAAAATTAGTCAAATCATAATATATAATAATCAATAAATTAAAAAAATTGTTATCACAAAATTAAAATAAGAGAAATAAGTATAATACTATAAATCGGGGGTGAGTTTTACAAAGTGAAGGAGGTCTTTAAAATTATGTTCTTTCCCTTTTGTTTGACAACTTAGAGATATCCAAATTTAGGAAAAAGACAAAAGCTAACTTCCCAAAACCTGGGGTGTGTATACTTGTTGGATTTGTATCAAATGCCATTTTCCAAGTCTAACGTCTCACAACTGCCAAACGACCATAAATAATTTTGTCATTGCACAACTGTCCCTTTTTTGCTGCTTTCATTTTAAAAGTAGTTGAAATCAAATATATATATAAAAAAAAAAATCAACGGAAAGATAGTGAGAGAGAGAGGAGAGGTGGTTGGCTATTTTGTTATTGAAAAAAAAAAGAGTAGAGCTTATGATTGGGTATTTGTAAATGAAGGCAGAAAGGGTTGTGATTTTCAGAGAAGAATTCATCAACCTTCTTCTCTCTATAACATTTGATCCAACAAAAGTTTTTTGATTTTTTTGGAAAAAAGTAAATCATTTCTGGGGGTTTAGATTTTGAATGGAGAGCTTTAGAAAAGCTTATGGGGCACTTAAAGATTCAACAAAAGTTGGCCTAGCCAAGGTCAACAGTGGATTTAAGGTAATAATTTTTTCCAGATTGACAATTTTTAAAATTTCACATTTCTTGATGGATTGTATTATCTTTTTTTTTTTTTTTTGTTTTGATTAAGGATTTGGATATCGCAATTGTTAAAGCTACAAATCATGTTGAAAGTCCTCCAAAAGAAAGGCATGTTGCAAGTGAGTTTGTAGATTTTTTCTATATACATACATATATGTCACATTCCCTCTTTACCTGAATTGTCCTAATTTGTATGATGGTTATATGATGGTGTAATTGTTTATTTCTTAATTCAGATATATATTGCAATTATTTGAATGAGGCTTCAGTTGTTTTGTAATGGACCGAAAATATTAATCATAATCTTTTTCTCTTCATCTCTTCTGGATGTTCATTGAGATTGTTTTCCTTAGTGATATTTGCTGCAACATCGGTTACACGTCCACGAGCAGATGTTGCCTACTGCATTCATGCACTCTCTAGACGGTTGGCAAAGACACGAAACTGGATTGTAAGTCATCTCGACTAATTGATTGATTTGGTAGCTTTCTGATTGCTGGAACCTACAATTATTGAAGAGTTGAATTTGTATGGTAAAGAGTATGTGTATATTATTTGGTGCAAGAATATTCAATCTTATTCTTGATCAAATATTTCAGGTTGCACTAAAGTCTCTGATAGTTATTCACAGAGTTTTGAGAGAAGGTGATCCTACATTTAAAGAAGAGTTGCTCCACTTCTCTCATAGAGGACACATTTTTCAAATATCAAACTTTAAGGATGAATCCAGTCCACTTGGTAAGCTTAACGTCATAACTTTTTCATGTTTTTTTTTTTTTTTTGTGGTTTCCATGTTCATACAATTGTTGGTTATGGCAGCTTGGGATTGCTCTGCTTGGGTACGGACTTATGGACTCTTTCTAGAGGAAAGACTTGAGTGTTTTAGGAATTTGAAATATGATATCGAGGGAGAGAGATTGACTAAAACTACACCTGGAATTAACAAGGTAGGTCTCTTTTTCTTCATCATTTGTTGGTTTCATGCCATATTCCAGAGGAAAATAATTGTAGATTTGAGTTTGCATCAGGTGCATAGCAGAACAAGGCTCTTAAATGATGAAGAATTATTAAATCAGCTCCCTGCATTACAACAACTTCTGTATCGTTTGATTGGTTGCCAGGTGAATTTTCTCACGGAGCTATATGAAATTTTGATATCGAACATTGTTTCTTATCTTTTGTGGGTTTTTTGCAGCCTGAAGGAGGAGCTTGCTACAACTTTCTTATTCAGTATGCCTTAGCACTGGTATTACACATACTATCTTATTCAGAAAGTTTCCACATGTTTTTGTTTACTCATTTAGGGATATAATATTTTTAACTAAATAAACATATATATTTGACTTGCTCATTTAGAGACTAAAATCTTCTGATGTATATAGAAATTGGCTTGGTGAGCAGCATGAACTTCACAATGTGTAGAGGAAATAGTCTATAAAATAGATGGGAAATGTTTACAGTTGAGCTAAATGAGAAATTTAATTTCTTACATCTTGCAAACACATTTAATCCATAAAGTTGAATTCTCCAATAAATTTCAAGATAACAACCCCAGTTATACTTGGTGCAGGTTTTGAAGGAGAGCTTCAAGATCTATTGTGCAATCAATGATGGGATTATAAACCTTGTTGATTTTGTAACATCTTTTTTGCCTCTTTAAAGTTGTGCCAGTACTTGCTATCTAATATATTGGAACAGTAATTTGGTCGTTTTTATGTATGCATGCAGTTCTTTGAAATGTCCAAGCATGATGCTATCAAAGCTCTCAACATATATAAAAGAGCTGGGAAACAGGTGTATAATTTCATTTCTTTGATGATCACTAATAAAATTATCGTATATGAATGAATAGCTAATCTAAAGTTACTTGTAGGCTGAAAGTCTAGCTCATTTTTATGACTTCTGCAGAGGGTTGGATCTTGCTCGGACATTTCAGTTTCCTGTTTTGAAACAGGTCTCTTCATTTTGTTTTAAACTTAAGAAAGCACCAATATCTTTTATGAAAAAAAATAAAATTGTAATTTTACAGCCCCCTGCTTCCTTCCTAGCAACGATGGAGGAATACATAAAAGAAGCACCTCAGACAGGTTCCATGTCAAGTAGGAGGCTGGTGAGAACACATTCCCAGCCACATTTAATTTCCTTTTTAATCACACAAACAATCATAATAATCTAGTTATTCAAATTAAAAGCTTAGACTAGTATGACTTGACAATTTTTTCTCTATTCCTAATTGAATATAGATGTTTGAACCTTAGGTCAAATGTTTCAAGTAAATATGAATTCTAGGTTGGAGGTATGTGTATGTACTCAATGGATTTGTCATTGTTATTTGATAGGAGTACAGAGAAACAAAGAAAGAACCTGAAAAGCCTGTAGAACCAATTATCCTTGAAGAAATGGAAATGGAAGAGCAAGTTGAAAATGATAAAGAAGAAGAGGTTGAAGCGCAAGAGGAACCTCAGCCTGAAAAATTACAAGAAACTGATCCACCAATGATATCAACTGTTGATTTGTTGGTAAGCTCACTCGCTTTATTTGACGTTAAATATATGTGTCTCTCATTCTCATATATGGATGAATTTCATGTAGGGTTTGAATCAAGTGGATCCAAAAATTGCAGAATTAGAGGAAAGCAACGCGTTGGCTCTTGCAATTATTCAACCTGGTAACTTTCTTTTCCATCTGCTCATTTTTTTCCCTCAGATATTGAATATTTGATGTATTAAAAATGATGCTTTACAGGCAAAGAAAATCCATCAACAAGTTTTCAGTTGAGTGAAATTGGAAGCACGTCTGGATGGGAACTGGCTCTTGTTACTGCATCAAGCAACAACACCAGCCAAGTCGCACCAGATAAAAAATTGGTCTGTAATGCATGCATATGATTAGAAGACCATATAGTATTTTGTTTTCCAATTTCTTAAAGTTATGGTCTTGTATGAATCAGGCTGGGGGATTCGACAAGTTATTACTTGACAGCTTGTATGAAGATGATGCAACTAGGAGGCAAATACAACTGCAAAATGCTGGCTATAGTGCAGGATACGGGTATGAAATCCCTGGCCAGAATCCATTCAATCAACACGACCCCTTTGCCATGTCAAACAGCATAGCACCTCCAACAAATGTACAAATGGCAATAATGTCTCAGCAGCAACAGCAACAGCAACAACAACAACTACTACTTATGCAACAACAACACCACCAATTCCCACAGCAAAATATGATGATGGTATCACATACTCGGTATCAAGCTCAACAAATTCCATATATGGCCTCCGCAAACCCTTTTGGAGATCCCTTCTCCTATCAAAGCACCTCAATTCCACCAAAGGGAAACCACTCACTTCTTTAGACTTCTTTCAACAACATAACCTTGTATTCTTTCATTATTTTTCTATAAGAGAAGTTCATATTATCCTTTAACTTTTGTTTTAATCATTATACAATGATCTCCTACATAGTGTCTCAGATTTTCACATTTATTTTTGTGTTCATTAAGCTAACAAGATAATTTCAAGTTTCATATTATTCTTAGTTTGATTTTTTTTAACCATTTTTAAACCTATTTAAAATAAATCTAAATCAATTATGACGTCACAAACTTACCCTTCTTTGTATAATTATTTCATATTAATCCATATATTTAAAAATATGACTTATTTAATAAATATAAACTTTCAAAATAAATAAACGCAATCAAGTTAATATTATATGTGTGTGTATATATATACACATTTCTTCATATTGATTTCTTTTTAAAATATCTATTAACTAAGTTAATTTTTTTAATAATATAGATTAATATGAAGAAATTAGTATAAACAGGGACAAATTTATCAAATCATAATTAATTTATATTTATTTTAAATAACTTTAAAAAATGGTTACAAAAAAAAATCAAAATAAGAAAGATAGGCATAATATCATAAACCACCAAAGAGGTGAGTATTATGGAGCTAAGCCCGAGGAAGATCTCCCTTAAACTAAATATCTCGATTTAATTTCGGATATATCCCCTCTATTTCAAAGTCAAGCCTTATAGTGATAATAATCACATTAGGGATCCAAGTTTTTGATAAAGAAAACTCAACAATAACGATTAAAATAAAAAGTGTGGAGGTCCAAAAGAAATATAACGAACCAAAAATAAACCGAAAATAATATTAATTCAAGAAAGGATTAAAAATTTCAAAAAATATTCAAGAACTTCAAGATACCTCAATTCCTGAATTGAGTCTCGACAACAATAATTATACAAGAAGGAACGAATTGTTGTAAAATAAGGGTGGATGCCCATGTGTGGGACCCACCCACCTATGGCCTATCGTCTCTTTGCTGAGTTACTTCAAGTGTTCTCCCTCTCTTTTCTTCTTGTTAATTTCAGTTTGTTACTTTTATTTTATAACACGTTTTCAACACGAGTCTTTACCAATTCAAGTAAAGACTTTAAAAGCCTTGAAGGTATAAATTTCCTTTCTTAAATAATATCAAATTTATCTTAACTTAAATTTCTTGCTTTGGATATATCGAAAAAAAGCTATCTGTCTTGGGGCTTTGTCGGAGATTCCAAATTTGATTGCTAACCATGACATTAGTCTTTCCTCCGTCAGGAGGTCACGAAGGTGAGGTCCTGAGAGAGATAAATGCTTCACACATGACATCCGATTGAAAGAAAGAGATGGGTTGGAAATAAAACAACCATTTCATTATTATTTTTACTCAATTTAAAGATTAAGGAATCAATCACTTCTTCAATTCAGACTGGTGAATTTGGTAAAGGGAGGTTTTCCCTCTGCTTTATACGTCTTTTCCCCGCCTGTTCAAGGCACCTTTGTACTTCACTTCCGCTTCCTTCCTAGGTATATTCCTACCCTACCTATCGAAATGAAAAACAAGTCCTGTTTACCAGGCTCATCACGAAATTATTCTAAAAAGTGTATTTACAGGTACCAAGCGCCTATCCGTTCTAAAAAGGTTGGAATGAAAAACACATTTCGAAAGCCTAGGAAACCGCTTTCGTTACTTCACTTCTGCGCTTCCGTTCCCCACCCCTTATTAGTATAGTTACAAAAAGTATAGTTCCCCATCAGCTATTCGGTATATTGATAGTTCCAGAAAAAAGCGGATAAGACGCGGTATCGGGACTAGTGATGTACGAATTATGAAAGCATTGTTTTCATCCCACTAGAAATATGACAATACTTGGGTGCTAGATGCCGAAAATCATCTTGATGTGATGGGTCTGGCCGACACCATCCAAGACAAAAATTAGGCATCAAATCAAAATAGTTTCAAGACAATGATATTTCTCCATCATCACCTTGACGAGGGTTTAGAAATGGAATATCTCACTGTTAAAGATCCTCTTATGTTGTGGAATAATTTAAAAGATAGATATGACTATAGACAATAAAATTTGTGACGAAAAAATAATAATCAAGAACGGAAAAGTATCGCAATAATCGTATTTATTAATTTCAAAGTTTGAGTGTTAGAATATCTATGATTTCTCTAATTCGTCTTTTCAAATCTAGATTCAAGGACTCTTGAACTTGATCTTGAATTTGGAACTTGACTTAGACATGGGTTCAAGGGCTTTTGGGCTTGTTCTTGAACTTGAATGCCTGAATTCTTGAACTTATAACTTATGGAGAAATCTATGGTGTTTGATCCACGAGCTTTCTATGGATTCTTGTTAGACTTCCTGTTTTTTTCTTAATTATGAGGACCCCTATTTAGAATTGTGGAATAGAGGAGTTGTGATAGGAGTAGACTTCCCTTCGGCCAATCAGATTTAAGTGACATGACATATGGACTTTAGCGAAGTGGACTTATCATTTTGACACATGCCATGATCTTATTGGCTTCTTTGTTTGACTTGGCATGCCACGTCATTTGATACGTGACACCAAACTGGGCCTCTAGAATGAGATGACATTGGACTTAGAAAACTGGGCTCATCTATTATAGCCCAAATAAATTAATTTGGACTTTAATTAAATCAATATTTATTGAACTTAAATAATTAACCCAATTATATTAATCCATAATATTTATTTGGACTAATATATTCATGAATTTAATATAATCCGAATCATCTTATAATTTTTTTTATATTTAATACATTTAAATGATTACAAATGCCTCTTACTGCAAATCTTGGAAAGGTATTTTATCATTTGAAGACTAGGTTGAAGTACAAATAATACGATAATTATATAATATGTATTTTGAAATTATTTTATTGATATACCACTCCAATCATAATTAGAGTGGAAAATGGTATTTCGACATCACATTGCCAATCTCCCTTTATCCTTGGCCAATTAGATCTGGAGAAAGAGCAATTAGATGTTTATACCAACAACAATATGATTAGATCATGGAAAGGATATTTTTTTTTAATTTGTACTTACTGCCATAGCCACTAATATCTCTTGTAACAGGAATTTCAGTGACATACTAATATTCCTTCTTAGGATTTTAATCATAAAAGAAGTTATAATTGATATAGGATAGGGATTCCTCCACCTCTATAAATAGAGGCTCATACTTTTTTATCCTCAACATCAGCTATTAAACTTCTCTTTCCTTTTCAGACCTTCGGAGCCTGAGCGTTAAGGTATGTATTTTTTTCGCTTTGTGCTTTTTCTTTATTCTTGTGGACCTTTTTTGTTTTCGTAGGTCATGGATTTTGATATTTATTTTATGGATGTCATGCGATGGAGAGCTATCATAACACAAGAATTTGGTCTTGAGGTGCGAAGGGATGTGTTTAACGTCCCCGCCTTGATATAACTATTTTGAGGCTTTATAAGATCGTAGGTCATGGATTTTGATATTTATTTTATGGATGTCATGCGATGGAGAGCTATCATAACACAAGAATTTGGTCTTGAGGTGCGAAGGAATGTGTTTAACGTCCCCACCTTGAGATCACTAACTTGAGACTTTTATAAGATCTCAAATACTTAAGCATAAGGTGTGAAAGATGTGTTTAGCGTCCCCACCTTGAGATCACTAATTTGAGGCTTTATAAGATCCCAAATACTTAAGCATTAGATGTGAAGAGATGTATTTAACGTTCCGGTCTTGAGATCACTAATTTGAGGCTTTATGAGACTTCAAATATTTAAACATAAGGTATGAAGGGATGCGTTTAACCTCCCCGCCTTGAGATCACTAATTTGAGGCTTTATAAGATCCTAACTACTTAAGCATAAGGTGTGAAGGGATGTGTTTGACGTTCCCACCTTGAGATCACTAATTTGAGGCTTTATGAGATCCTGAATGCTTAAAGTATTCTTCCCTTTTTAGCTACCTTTTAATTGTATTTTAAGTTTTACCTTCTTTCGTGCATCATCATAAATAAAGACTAACACTCTTTTTAATGCAGTTTGAACAATAATTTTCTTCAAGGATTACACTTGTCCATCTTCTAAACTCAAATATCTCATCATTGGAACGGAGGTTAGCATGGTGGAGACCAAGATTTTGGTCCAAAATTCTTTAGTGTGTCGTTATGTTGATCCATGGCCACAATTGAAGAATATGCTTCATACAAAAAATTGGACCTATGAATACGATCACAAATCTAATAAAACCTTCAAAGTTTGGTATCTTGAGAAACCAAATCCTCAAGGTACAAATATTGCAAGCACTATTCCAAATTTAGGTCGTCCTATGATTCAAGAGGAATTGCGTTGGGGAGACAACATTGTGTTTGAAGGTGAATATCATTGCATTGTCGGATACTGGAATGGACAGAAGATGTCCTTAGCAAAAATGGGCAAAGCTTAAGAAACAATAACATTTGTGATGTTGTATTTACTTCTCTTTTTACTTACGATTGGAACTCCAATATTATACAAGCCTTTTGTGAGTCTTGGTGTCCCCAAGCAAATACATTACTTACATCTGCCGGAGAAACATCCATATCTCTTTGGGAATGCATACTCTTGGTGGCTTGCCAATTAGCGGAGTCCCTTACGAAGAAGTGGTACCTAATGCCATAGAACTTACAAATTTTGATGAATAGAAGGAAAAATTTCTTCCTCGAACTTGTGAGTATTTGTTTGTTGCCTTTCACCATCTTAAAGAGGAAAATAATGGTAATATAGGGGTCTCCTTTAGTTAATGGATACAATTTTGGTGCAAGAAGGATCTCAAATATGAGCTAGCTCCCCCAAGAAAATAGAAGAAGGTTCAATGCCTATCATCTACACATATCCAACAGGCAAAATACCAACTGATATAAACACATGGTTAAGTGCTCAATAGACAATATTTTCTAAGCTTGGAGTGAAACACCAGAAATATGAGACTTATTTGGTAGCCTTTTTGTCATGTTGGTTATGCGCCTTTGTATTTCCATTTGAAGAATAGAATTTTTTTCGCTCTTAAAGGGTAACAATGTTTGACCCAACCTTCTCCGCCAAAACTTCTAAATTATCTCCGAGAAACTTTCCATGGGATCTTTCCCACCAAGATGGATATCGGGTAGAGTAAAGCTTCTTCGCAGAAGTTATCGCATAAGGAAAGGTCGTTTTAGACATGGTAGCACGTGATATGCAAATGTGCCAATCTGTAAGGCCCTCACCGATCAACTCAGCAAGAATATCCTTTTATTAATAGCTAGGAATATCTTGATGTAAGCAAAATTGGTGACTAAATCGGTGCAGACTATATGACTCAATGACGAAGGAACCTCCTCTCCTCAATGAAAGATAATCAAAACAAAGGCTCATAAAATGAGTTTACTATAACTCTGGCGCTTTTCTATAATTAATATAATAGGTTGGGTGAGGCCTACTATGCATGGTTTCATTCCATACAATGCTTTCCCCTCAAGGAACGTGCTTCCTTCCCTCGTTTGTCAAAATATTTTGCAGAAACCTTCCTTAGAATATACCATCCTTCATGGGAGAGAAGGCCCACTAGTAAGTGGATAGTGTTTCTTGGGATAATAAGCAAGCCAACCATAAACATAGTGAATGAGAAAACAAACTTTTATATGGTATAACTGTGAAGAATTTAAAATTTTATTTAAGCCATGATAGATTCTCACTAAGACCGGGACCGCAAGGCTAACCCTTCGATCGTTCTACTTCTACTGATACAGAGAAATGTCCCCGAATTCTTTCATCTAGTAAATGATCCTTTCAAGAAACAAGCAAAATTAGCAATGATTGATGTTGGAAGAGGCAAAGGGTTAAATCAATCAGGGCTGAAGCTATTGATTTAGAAGTTGTAGAAGTCTAAAACATTAATAATACTTCAAGAGTGTTAACAGTTCAGAGTGATTTTTTTTTAATCACGAATCTCTTATCTTTGAGTCATGAATAAATAACTTTGCTAACCATTGTTTTGTTTATAGGTCAATACTATTGGACATCCAATGGGATCTCAACATGAAATGTTGATCAAGGAAAAAAGACATCATCTACTTTTTGTGACCAAACTTTAAAATGGTTGACTCCTAATTCAATGAGCTTTCTCAAGTTCTTCCAAAGATGAATGGATCTATGTCTGTCTTCGAAGAAAAAGGTGTTGTGTTCAACTACAAAAGGAAGTGCATCTTGGGCCTTTGGGAAGAGATTTGTGGCAAACTTTCTAGAACTTCTCTAGACTCTATTTCATCTTATAAAGAGGATATTTACGAGATCTTCAACGAGATGAATTTATTAGATCTTTCACCCTTGGTGAATTCTCTTTTCGATCTTGCTACTTCCTATGATCAAGAACACTCTAATTTTGTTGATAAGATGCATCATGATAAGAAAATGGAGTTGCTTTCCAATGCCAAAGAGTGTCTTGAATAATTTAGAGTAGAAGAGGGTGAGAAGGCAAAACACATTTCTTCTAACAAGAAATTGCTAGAAAAAGGTTAAGCGAAAGCTAGAAACTCTACAAGGAGAGCGATAAGAACTTGAAGCTTCTATAGAAGCTGCTTAAAAGGACATTGAGGAGATTCAAGCAAAGATTTTAACTACAGAAGATGAGATATTCTCGTAAGAAAACATGAATTTATTAACGACCGAAGATTCAATTCGTTTGGAAAAGAAAAGAGAGTGCTTCGAGGCTAGTCGTCAAGATTTGACCAACTACAAATAACGTTTAGATTGGGATTTTCTTCATCTTCTCTTTTTATTCCTTTAGAATTTGATTGATATTTTAGACAATTTTATGGTAATAAAGTTTCCTCTTTTTCTTCGTTTCATATCATGCATTTCATTGCATTCTTCGACTTGAATTTGCTCTTTATTTTTTTGATTGTAAGCTTTTAATAATCCAAAGACATTTCATATTTTGCATGCCAATAAGAAATGAAAATAGTGGATGTTCCATTTTTAAGTTAGCGCATTCAAACTTGACTTGTGAATCTTGCGAAATTTAACGCTCAACCCGTAACAAGTTTTAAGGACTTCAACTTGCAAACTCATAGAATTTGAAGACATCAACTTGCAATTTTATAGAGCTTGAAGACTTCATTTTGCAAACTTGTTCGATTTGAGAGTCTAACCTGCGAACTTGTAGACTTTAACTTGTAAGCTTTTGACAATAAATTCAATGAATACCTGCAGTGGGTTCCAAAACTCTTTGCGACCTCATCACTTTAATCTCCAGAAGAGGCTTTGAGTCTCCTAAATCTTTCATATCAAACGAACGTACCCTTAGTTTCTACTCTTTCTCTATTCTAAAATGAAAAATAGAAAAAAGAAAAAGAAGCCAATTTTTTTCTATTGTAGAATTTGAAAACTACATCTTCCGTACTTGTTTGATTTGAGAGTCTAACTTTCAAGCTTGTAAGATTTGAAGACCTCAACTTGCATACTTGAAGAATTTGAAGACATCAACTTGCATAATTGAAGGATTTGAGGACTTTGATTTGCAGACTTAAAGAATTTGAAGACTTCAATGTGCATACTTGACTAAATTTAAGTACTTCAAGCATATTGTTAAAGAAGCTCATATTTTATAAGAGTTTGGGGGGGGGGGGGGGGGGGGGGGG